>PITA01002081.1:0-115596 GCA_004023965.1 Spilogale gracilis | reverse complement strand
GAAGGTATAAAGTTCTAACAACACATGGTTCATATCTTATTTTTCATTATCAGTATTAATCTATAGCATATAGTAAAGTTCTTAGAATAAACAATATGTTGCTGCAAAAAATGATTTTGGTTTCCATAAATAAATTGTAGGTTACTGTATAGTATCAGGTTTTAAGGTCTAAAAAACTCACAATGATTACCTTTAATACATAGACATATATATGTATATAACTGGCCCTGGAAAGCTCTGCTTTTAGGACCAGAAGTGGTGTTATTGACTCATGATGTTTTCATCTCTTTTTCAAAGTTCAAAAAGTATTTTTATCTATCTATTTATCTATCTATCTATCTATCATCTATCATCTATATCTATCTACCATCTATATATCTATCATCTATCTATTATCTATCTATCTATCTATCTATCTATCTATCTATCTATCTATCATTTAACCATGGGAAAGAAGGAAATCCAGCCATTTGTGACAACAGGAATATACTTGTGGGCATTATGCTAAGTGAAATAAATCAGACAGAGAAAGACACATATTATAAAATATCACTCACATGTAGACTCTAAAAAGGCCAAGCTCAGAGAAACAGAGACTAAAATGGTGGTTACCAGGGACTGGGGCTTGAGGGAAATGGAGGTGTTGGTCAAAAGATACAAAACCTCTAGTTTTATGTTGAATAAACTCAGGAGATCTAATGTACAGTATGGTGATTATAGTTAATAATACTTGTATACTTGAAAGTTGTTGAGTGTGTATTTTATATGTTCTCATCACAAAAAAGAAATGGTAATTATGTGACAAGATGGAGGTGTTAGCTGAAGGTAATCATTTTAAAATCTATGCATATCAAATCAACAGTGGTAGACTTTAATTGTATTTATTTATTTATTTGGAAGAGAGATAAAGAGAGGGAGGGGGCAGAGGGGACGGGAAAGGGACAAGCAGTTCCGCGCTGAGTGTGGGGCATGATGCAGGGATGATCTCATGACCCTGAGATCATGACCTGAGCAGAAACCAAGAAGTGGAGGTTTAACCAGCTGTGCCACCCAGGTGCCCCAATACTGGTACACTTTAAACTAGTAAAATGTTTTATGTCAATTATATCTCAATAAAACTAGGGGAAACCATAATTCTCAGTAGTCATTTTATACAGTGATCCTGAAGAACCAAATAATATATTTTATCAATTTTGCTTTCAATATTTTCATATATTATTATATCAGAAATTTCAAATTTTGGATGTGTCCTGTATTTATAGCCTGTTTTATTTTAATCAGTGGTATTTGTCCCCTCCATTTGTAATGGTGTGTACAAAAATGGTATGAATCACAGCCAATGGCAACTTAGATTGGATAAAAATCCATTACCAGAATAAGGAAGAAATACCATTAATATATTTAACACATAGGTTTTCCTTAATAAGTATTTCATAAGTAATCATTGAATGTATTTGGCTAAAGAAGGAAGAGTTATTAGTAGTAATGACTTAGAAATATTTTTGGTATCAGCTGTTGATAAAAATAAAAGGAAAAGTAAAACAAAATTCTTGTTCTAAAGATCAGTAAATCAAGAAAATAAGATGTAATACAGTACTGGAAAAGCTCAGGGATACTTCTACCTGAGATGTGTTACATACAATAGATGAAAATCATTACCTTCATTACCTTTTCCATGAATATATAGATGATGTGATATTCCAGAACCATTAATCTATCACCTCTAATAGGCATTAAATCCCAGTTTTGTGAACAAACACCTGTGTTACAATCATCAAAAATTAATACATCATGGAATGTTTATCCTCTGGATAATATGTCATAAGTGGAAAAAGTTTTTGACATATTTTTCATTTCCAGAGACTGTTCTTTTAAAATTTCTCTCATGAATCAGAATTGTAGCCCATTTAGCCCAGAAGCTTCAAGTAAGTGGCAGTACATAATACCCTTCTTTGTCAGTTTTGCAGCTATTATTTTCATCCATGTGAGTTTATAATAAATGAACTAGACTTGCTAACTAGATGGGCGATCACATTAGGGATTTGTGTCTGAAAGCTCTTATATCCCGTGTAAAAATTTTCAGTCAAAAACACGGAAGTAAAACCTCCATACAGGATGTTTGCAAATAAAATTGTAAATATACCATTAAAAATAGGCTCGTAAGTGGTATCAAATCAGGGTGAGGTGCCAGATTTAGCTATGTCAGAGACAAGAGCAAATGGTTCATCACTTTCTATTACATTATTTAAAATAAGTGATGAGACAAAACTTGTCTCCTGTAATTGAAAACAGTGCGAGTATTTAGTGTGTGCAAAGTATTTTTTCAAGCATTTAAAAATTATTCAATATTTAAATAATTCTGTGAAGTAGGTAGCATTATGAGAAGAGAAAATAATAAACAGAATAAGTAACTTGCCTAAAGTATCACAGATAAGAAATGAAGAAGTTAGCTTTCATAAGTAAATAGTGTGACACTGAATTCAAATTTTTACCAAATATGCCATATGATCTCCAATACCCAATGCCACTTGATTATAGGACTGTTTTTTATTTTGTTTTTTTTTTTGTTTTTTTTTTAAGATTTTATTTATTTGACAGAGAGAAACACAGCCAGAGAGGGAACACCAGCAGGGGGAGTGAGAGAGGGAGAAGCAGGCTTCCCGCAGAGCAGGGAGCCCGATGTGGGACTTGATTCCGGGTCTCCGGGATCATGACCTGAGCTGAATGATGTCGCTTAACCATCTGAGCCACCCAGGCGCCCCAAGTAGGACTGTTTTTTAAAAAATATTGTTCTAAAACGATATCCTTTAGAGCATCCTATTTTTTTTAAAGATTTTATTTATTTATTTATTTGACACCGAGAGAGAAAGAGATCACAGGTAGGCAGAGAGGCAGGCAAAGAGAGAGGGGGGGTGGAAGCAGACTCCCCGCTGAGCAGAGAGTCTGATGAGGGGCTGGATCCCAGGACTTGAGATCATGACCTGAGCCGAAGGCAGAGGCTCAACCCTCTGAGCCACCCAGGTACCCCTGGAGTATCCTATTTTTTTTTTTAAATGCCACTTGATTGGGCACCTGGGTGGCTCAGTGGGTAAAAGCCTCTGCCTTCAGCTCAGGTCATGATCTCAGGGTCCTGGGATCAAGGCCCGCATCAGGCTCTCTGCTCAGCAGGGAGCCTGCTTCCTCCTCTCTCTCTGCCTGCCTCTCTACCTACTTGTGATCTCTCTCTCAGTCAAATAAATAAATAGGATCTTTAAAAAAATTTTAAAAAAAGAGAAAATTTCCAAAAAAAAATAAAAATAAAAAATAAAAATAAAATGCCACTTGCTTATAGGACTGTTTTTTTTTTTAAATATTGTTCTAAAAGGATATGCTTTAGAGTATCCTATTAGTATATAGTTTTCCCTTTTTCTGATAGCTGACTTATGATCTCAGTAGTGAAAACTAGTGCAACATATTAATTGGATATTCTCAGGCAGTAAGCCTTCATGCACCTGCTGCAACCTGCTGAGCCAATAAGAACTCTACTCCCATCCTGTTTTGAGTTGTGTTTTTGTCTTTGTTTTTGTGTTGGTAATATGTGGTGTTTTGTCTCAACCTGTCCCCTCGCCATCTCTGCCATGCTCTTGAGAAAATTTGTAACTTATGTTGGCTGACATATTGTGACCAAATGCTATTAGAAACTTGGTGTTAAAATCAGATTTTAGTAGAATGAGAGCCTTCAGGATGTGGTAGACAAAAAGAGTTAAAGAGCAGCAAGTGGTTCAAGTTTCAGGGAAGCCCTTTGACATAAAAGTGCATTATAAATATTTAATATAACTTAGGATAAATGATCAATAGTTGTACAAATGGAAGATAGAAGGAAATACGGTTGGGGAAACATCTCTTTTAAGGCATATGAAAATAATAAGAGCGTTTTCTATAATGGATAACATCTTCCATGTCTATGAGGAATATGAAAAATGAAAATGTGGGGCACCTGGCGGCCTCAGTCATTAAGTGCCTGCCTTCAGCTCATGTCATGGTCCTGCAGTCCTGGGATTGAGCCCCGCATCGGGCTCCCTGCTCAGCGGGAAAGCCCGCTTCTCCCTCTCTCACTCTTCCTGCTTGTGTTTCCTCTCTATCTTGTTTCTCTCTGTCAAATAAATAAATAAAATATTTAGAAAAAAAGAAAAGAAAAGAAAAATGAAAATGTGCCTTTATGGAAAACTGGGATGATAGAAATAAATTCTGATTTCTGACTTCAAATCCATGAGGCAATTTTAGATATTAGTATTTATAAACTTAGCATGTATTACCCTGAGTCTTTTTATGCTGTGGATTGCTTATGTTAAATTTTATTTCAAGTGCGAATTTACATTGCCATAATTCACTTTAGTAATAATGATTACTTACCCCTTCTCCTTTTGCACTGTTACCTATTTACCCATTTTCTAAATTAGAAAATGACCTCTCTTTCAATTTATGTCTAAACCTATAATAAGTATTTCTGACATACTAATATCATTTGTGATACTGTTAAGTTTTAACATTTCAGAATTAAAGTAGAGCACTGTAACTAGTATACTACTCTCTTACATGCTATAAAGGAAGTGGGTAAGATCACTAAGGACAGAGAGAAAAAATGGGAAGGAAGAAGACAATGGTTTTGTTTTAAAATAATCTTCACAAGTTATTGTATTTCTCCATCCCTGGTACTGATCTGTTTTCCTCTCCTGTATTTTATTTTTTATATGATTTACAGCTTATGATAACACCTGTACTTCTCACTGGAGTTTCAATGATATTACACAACATTAGAAACACATAATTCTATTATTATCAGTTATAGTCATGCATTGGAGCAGAAATATGGAACCACATTCCAGACAGACATATTTGATGCTCGCTATTTAATACTGTTTTGATGTTACTCTATCACCATTATCTGATATTGTGTAATGTACTTGAGAAAAATATTGTCAAGCTGCTAAAAATATATGATATGTTTTTAAGTGATGACAAGTGTCAGCCCTTATTGGTATCAAGGGATGGAAAAAAAATACACTTTTTACCAGAAAGAAAAAACTTCCTATTATCAAATTTTTGAGGTACACATGCATATGAATTTTTAATAAGGTCAACAAAAAACTCAAAATTGTTTCATTATAAAAATAAACATATTTATTTATTATTATTATCTTATTATTTAAGAGGACTGTATCTGAGGAAGGGTAACATATATTTCAAGGTGTATAGTTCAAATTTCCAAGTAAAATGCAAGAAAATATCAATTTTGAATTGATATTTTGAAAATATCAATGCCTTTTTAAAAATCTCAATAAAAATTAAATCCATTATGTTTCTGTAAACATTAATATTTGTATTTTGACTTCACCATCAAGTTTCTACGTGGCAAAACAAAATTGCTTAATCAAACACTTAAAGTAATTCATACATTTTTGTATTAATATTGCAAATTTAAACAAAATTAAAAATTTATGTATTTTTCAATTGTCAAAAATAATTTGTCATATGAAAAGTCTAAACAGGAAAAAGATATTAATGTTAATTGTCAGAGTATCTTAATAATAATTATTAGTTTGGACTATAAAAGTAAATATTAGAAGCATTCATAGCAGATCTTTAATATTTTAAGTAATATTTTGTGCCCTTCAAGGATATATACATATGTAAAGGACTATATTAGGCATCCTAAAGTATCTGGGGAAGAGTAACTCATATATTTCAGGGTATATATATATGGAAGGAAATATATTAAATATACTAGAGTGGAGATAAGGGAAGGAATGAAAATAAAGGTAGAGTCTTGCATGCATTAATATTTTGTAGAATTAAGAGATTATAAGCTTATGTTGTTGATCTTGAAAAAATATATACAGAGAGAAAAGTGTAGGTTACATTTTTTCACAGAACTAAAAAACTAAGCCTACTCTTTTTAAAAAAATATATATATAATATTTTAGAGTGATTTGACGCTGTCAAACAGAATGATTAATATACTTCCTCAGAACAAAAAATACACTTCCTCAAAACAAGTCCTGAAGATTTTAAGTTGTTTAAAAGAAAATTATCATGATAATTTTCCTCCCAGATATTATGGAGAATTTGGAATTGGACTTTTTCTCTGCAATAGGGAAATGAAAATTTGGGGGAAAAATGTGGAAGAACTGTTTTCAACACAAAGATATGATCTTAGAGAACAAGGAAGCATAGGGTATCACTTATAATTACCACAGCTTCTAGCTTGAGAAAATGTGCAAAAACTTTGTGGGTAAATGGAGCCAAAACAACAAGCAACAGAGGAAAAGAGATTGAATTTCAGAATGTCTCAGAAGACTGAAATATGAAGAATAAAGAAAGGAAGAGAGATGGTTGTTGGTACGTACTAGCAGTCTGGGTCCCCGAAGAATCTAAACAACATATGCTCTGAGTAAGCCTCTTTTTTTAACTCCTAACACAGAACAGCTACTGGAGGATCTGGATCTGATTGGTGAACAAAGACTTCAAGATCATTGAATACAGTGATGTCAAAGTCTTGATTGATCCAGAGTAGAGAGATCTTGGTCAACACCCTGGATATGCAGTTTGCACGCAAGCTGAGAAAGTCTGTGACTTATGAAGGGACCTCAGCTCAACCTAAATTATTTAGTGAAGCAAGGTGATCTGCCAATAATTTAACGGACTGAACAAAAACACCCACTCTTACCACCACCAATCACTATTTTACTCATGATCCTAGCCAGTAAAATGATGTAAAGAAAATATTTAAGGGAGTGCCTGAATGGCTCAGTCAGTTAAATGTCTGCCTTCAGCTTAGGACAGTATCCTACAGTCCTGGGTTAGAGCCCCACATCAGGTTCCCTGCTTCTCAGACTCCCTCTGCTGTTCCCCGGCTCCCTTTGCTTGTGCTCGCTGGCATGCTCTCTTTCTCTCTTTGTCAAATAAACAAAATAAAATCTTTAAAAAACACAAAATAAGAACTAAAAGATTGAAAACAGTGATAAATGATCTGTATTCACAGTATTATGTTTTATTAAACAACTAACTGGATAAAATATATGAAACAATGCTATTCAGACATCGGATCAGAGACAGTGCAGGGAAACATATGGCTGAACACTACCAGTGCTCTAGTACACTGCCTGAGGAGAATTTTGGGAGGCACAGCAGAGAGAAAAGGAGTCTGTGGAGTTCTGTCTGTCTCCTCAGATTTAGTAGAGAGAGCTAAATGTTGGCAGGTTAGATGCAATATAGGAGAATATTAGAATATTGGTACAATATTTGAATTACGGTGCAATATTAGCAGAGTACCGGAGGTGAGGGGGGAATAGCACAAAGGGAGAAAGAGATGGAGGGAAGGGCTGAGAAGAGGGATTCACTAGCATTTTCAGCATTGTGCATAATGTTTGAGAAATTACCCAGCGTCAGAGAAACAGCCACCCAAAGACACAGAAACAATTCTCTTAACTCAAATGGGGCCAGAAAAAGTTCAAAGTTCCTACCATTCAATGTAGGAGAATTGCATAAAATAGCATAGCTATTTTAGAACATTGCCTCAAGTGTGGGGAAAAATTAGTACTAGACGCTTTCTGGCCTCTCCCTTAAAATGTTGCATCCCAGGGGCGCCTGGGTGGCTCAGTAATTAAGCATCTGTCGTTGGTTTAGGTCATGATTCCAGAGTCCAGGGATCGAGCCCTATATCCAGCTTCCTGCTCCGTGGGAAGCCTGCTTCTCCCTCTCTCACTCCCCCTGCTTGTGTTCCCTCTCTAGCTGTATTTCTATCTGTCAAATAAATAAATAAAATCTTTTTTAAAAAAAAGGTGCATCCCAGAGCAAACTTCAAAACCTTCCTTAGTGTATATTGTTATATCTGTGTCTGTATTATATGTATGTGCATATGTGTGTAGTCTATGCCTAATCATAGAAGCTTAGTGAAATGGAAGATAGCAATTGAAACTATACTGCAGCTAATTTGAGTTCAGCAGGTTTTCACTGTACAAGTTCAATATACAAAATCTATTGTGTTTCTATATCCTACTCAAAAAATAATGAAAATATCATTGAATATAATTTCAAAAAGATGAAATATTGAGAGATAAATTTGGCAATGAAGTTTGACACTGAAAACTTGAAAATACAGCTAAATTGAGATATAAGTGATATAAATCTAAAAAAAAGACTAGTTCTATCATGTCATTGTATCAGAATAGCAGTATTGTTAGAATATCTATTCCTTAATGTCTGTCTTTAATTTGACAACAGATGCTGTATACAAACAATAACAACAAAGTCACATTATACATAAATAAAAATGAAATGCCAAAGCTTTTCCTCAAGAATTGTTAAAAAAAAGACTAGTATAACTGATAATATCTCTCTGTTTAGACTTGCATGGGGAATTCCATATAATGAGATACATCAAGATACATTATTAAAATACATTTTAATAATTAAGAAAAATTATTAAAGTTATATGGATTAGCCATAAAGAGCTAAAACTCTCATTACTATGGAGTAATATAATTATGTACAAAGAAAAATGTCCAAAGGAATAAGAAGATGCATATTTAGAATTAGGAAGAATGCTTATAAAAATTGCTTGCTATAAAGTTAATGTAAAAATATCACTTGTACCGCCTAAAAATACCTAGGAACATATCCATCAGTAAGTGAAAAATTACACACATAGAAAAATCTAAGACTCTATTTAGAAAGAAAAAAAGTCTAAATGAAAAATGCAAATGGAAAAAATTTTGAAAACTTGTGTTTGTTACTTTATTACATAAAGAAAATTAGCTTAGAATGATATTAATCAAGACTGTATGTTTCTTGCTGGGATAATTAAATCAAAAAGAGCAGAGAGTGCAGTTATAGACTCTGATATATAAAAATAGGTTATGACAAAAATGTCACTCTGTAGCATTACAGAAAGAACACTCTTCAAAAAAATGGCTCTGGGTCAGTTTTACATAAAAATAAACACATTTGAATTTGAATTCTCATTATGTGTATACAAAAAAATCAGTTCTAGAGGGAAGTATATCTAAATGTGAGAGGCAAGATAGTCTAACTTCTAGAAAATAGCATAAATAGCTATTTTTAAAAATTTTAATTCCAGCATAGTTAACATACAGTGTTATCAGTTTCAGATATACAATATAGTGATTCAACAGTTCTATACATTACACAGTGCTCATCATGATTAAGTGTACTCTTAATCCCCTTTACCTATTCCACCCATCCCCCAACCCCCCTCCCCCTGGTAACTATTTGGTTCGTCTCTTTCTTTCTGTGCCCTGTATCTTAAATTCTGCATATGAATGAAATTATATGCTATTTGTCTTTCTCAGACTGACTTATTTCATTTAGCATTATACTCTCTAGCTCCATCCATACTATTGCAAATGGCAAGATATCATTCTTTCTGATGGCTGAGTGATATACCTCTTCTTTATGCATTCATCCATTGATGGAGACTTGGGCTGCTTCCATAATTTTGCTATTCTAAATAACGCTGCAGTAAGCGTAGGGGTACATACATCTTTTTGAATTAATGTTTCTGTTTTCTTTAGCCACGTGCCCATTAGTGGAATTATTGGATCATATGGTATTTCTATTTTTAATTTTTGGAGGAAACTCCATACTGTTTTCTATAGTGGCTGCATTAGTTTGCATTCCCCCAGCACTGCACAAGGGTTCCTTTTTTCTCCGCATCCTTCCAGCACTTGTTGTTTCTTGTCATTTTGATTTTAGCCATTCTAATTGGTGTGTGGTGATAGTTCATTGTGGTTTAAATTTACATTTTCCTCATGCTTAGTGATGTTGAGCATCTTTCCATGTGTCTCTTGGTCATCGCCAGATCTTCTTTGTAAAAGTGTCCTCTGCCAGGGGCGCCTGGGCGTCTCAGTTGGTTAGGCGACTCCCTTTGGCTCAGGTCATGATCGCGGAGACCCGGGACGGAGCCCCACATTGGGCTCCCTGCCCGGCAGGAAGCCTGCTTCTCCCTCTCTCACTCCCCCTGCTTGTGTTCCCTCTCTGGCTGTGTTTCACTCTGTCAAATAAATAAAATCTTTTAAAAAAAAATGTCCTCTGCCCACTTTTTAAATGGATTATTTGTGTTTTTGGTGTTGAGTTGTGTAAATCCTTTATATATTTTGAATATTCATTTCTTATCAGATATATCATTTACAATATCTTCCCCTATTTAGTAAATTGCCTTTTAGTTTCATCATTTCCCTTGCTGTGCAGAAGCTTCTTATTTTGATGCAGTCTCAATATTTATTTTTGCTTTTGTTTTTCTTCCTTGGAGGCCTATCTAGAAAAATGTTTTAGGATCACTTATAGGAATTTTATGTTTTCAGGTCTCACATTTAGGTCCTTAATCCATTTTGAGTTTATTCTCGGGTATGGTATAAGAAAGGCATCCAGTTTCATTCTTTTGCAAGTTGTTGTGAAGTTTCCAAGCACTATTTGTTGAAGAGACTTTTCCCCATGCATATTCTTGTGTCCTTTATCAAAGATTAATTGACCATATTATTGTAGGTTTATTTCTGGGCTCTGTTTTGTTCCATTGATCTGTGTGTCTGTTTCTTTGCCAACACTATAGTGTTTTAATTACTACATCGTAAATGAATGATTTTTACTAGAATTAAAGTTTATTAAACAAGAGTGAAAAAACCACTATTTTAAAGGAGAGACTGACACAATATATATATTTCAGTGTTCATCATTATTAAGAGAGTAAGAAACATTTGACCTACAGTAAAAGAAAATATTTTCACTCCACAGAGTCTTGCAATGGATTCATTTAAAAAGCCTCTTACACATCACTAATTAAGAGGGAGATAAACAATGAAGATATTTGAGTAGAAATTTTATAAAAGAGAATATTCAGTACCCAATAGACATATGAAGTGTCTCAATCACATTAGTCTTTAGGAAAAGTCAAATTAAAGCTACAATAGTTTTACTTCATACTCACTGAAAATACCATTTGTTGGTGAGATTGTGGAGCATTAAGAACTATCTAGGTACTACTGGGATGGGAGTATAAATTCATGCAACTACTTTGAAAAACTGCCTAATTTTGTAAAATTAAACATAAACATAGTCTGGGGCGCAAATATTTTCATCTCCATGTTATATTTAACCAACAAAATGAGGGCATGTGTTTATAGCTGCATAATCCATTATAACCTTAAATTTGAAAAAAATCAAATATCCATTTAACATGTATGTATTGCTATACAGCAATTAAAGAGAGCATATGAACTATAGCTATATAGAAACATGAATGATTGAATCTCAATACAATATATTGAGCCAAAACACATCAAAAAATGAAGATAAAAAGGAAAATAAAGAAAACACAGGCTGTATAATTCCAATTTAATAGAAGTCAAAATGTAGGGAAAACATATATTATTGAAAATTAAAATGCTGGGTTACTTTGGGAAAAAGAGAAAAGTTTCTGATATAGAGGGTATGCACAAGGTGGTCGGTCTGGTAATGTTCCCTGTCTTCACCTGGGAAGTGGTTTCATTAGGGTTTTTACTTTGTTACAAATAATTGAGCATCATAGTTATAATTGTTTCAGCTTCTTACTATATCTTAAAATTCCATAAGAAAGGGAATAAAAGGGTGGCTTCTATGGCTCAGTTGGTTAAACGTCTGCTTTCAGTTCAGGTCATGATCTTAGGGTCCTGAGATCTAGCCCAATGTCAGGCTCCCTGCTCATAGGGAGTCTGCTTCTCTGTCTCCCTCACTCCCCCATCTACCCTCCAGCCCAGTGGTGGGTGAACTTGCTCTCTCTTGTTGGCTTTATCTCAAATAAATGGGCAAAGTGTTCAGAAAAAAAGTGGGGGGGGGCATAAAAGAAAAAAAGCACTCTCACTTTAAAGAATGGTATTATTTAGGCTTTTTTATTCTTAGTTCTTACAGGAAAAAAATTGGTCATTTTATTCATCTAATATTTGTTCAGTAACCACTAAAATGATATAAGTGAGGAAAGAGGAAGTGAGAGAGATCTACCCTGGCTAGAAGTGATATTTTGTCGCTGGCATTGCAGAGAACTGCTGTATGTAGGGATAGTAGATAAGCAAATTTTTTATTTAATTTTACTTTTGTTTTAAGATTTTCTCCAGATAATCTCCTTACTTCTATCACACATTCACCACTTGGCAATTGTGTGTCTAGTGCACACTTAAATGTGTATCTGGCATTTATCAACATATTTGACTCACAAAACTTGTTGCCTATAACATCGAGGCAATAGGCCAGAGCTACAAAACATGACTGAGATTTGATTGAGCACCATTTGTTTTCAGATGTTTTTTTCTTGATCTACCTTTTGTTATCTAGGTCTGTATCTATTTTCCAAACCTTCATATTCATTTAATTTCACATTCTGAAAACATTATTTCTATTTTCCCCTCTCAGTTCTGTTCACAAGCATTTGTAGATATTTGCCAGGTTCTGTCTTGTTATTGGAGATGCAAATATAAAAAAAGGACATTATCTTTCAAAAGAAACATAGTCTAGTAAAAGTAAAACAATGAAAAAGAGAAAGATAACAACTGATCATTTATATTTAATACATATAAGTTGTAATTTTCAGAGTCAGTTAAATATACTTCATTAATGATTGCATCTTCTTCCTCACTCTATTTGCCATTCTTTCTTCCTCCCATTCCCCAAGAGCCACCATTCTTTTGATTATGTTTTGCCCTGCTCAAGAACCTTCAGGTTATCTCTTCTGCTGCCAAATAAAAGCTAAATACCTTAGCTTGGCAATAAAGGCTATGAGACTATCTTTCCTGTAAAATATTTCAGCACTTATAAACTGTTAAATGAATCAAAATTTAACTCTTTCTGCTCCAGCATACTCAGGCTTCTTTGTCCTTCTTTAGACTATAACTCTAGATGATAGGAACTAAATTTTAATTCACTGTATTTCTCAAAATTTTGTCATCATATCTTGTTCATATTAGGTGCTTAATAGGTAATTTCACCAAAATAATGAAATGTGATATTGCAAGAGTTCCTCAGAGAATATGGACAGAAATGCAAAAATGAGAATGTAACTTTCTTGGAAAGTATGTAATATTTTTTTAATCAAACTTCTCAATTTTTCATAGTGTAGATAGAAATACACTTTCCGATTAGATAGACTCTGGTGCAGCTGTGGAAGTCCCAGCACTGAAGTAACAGTATAAGAGCCTGTAAAATTAAATATTCCTCATGTGTAATAAAAATATTCATTATGTCTCTCTTTTGTGGAAAATTAGATTTCATCAGATGTAATTGCTGTGAAATAGATTCAGATAGACAGATAAGGAATGATTCCAGAAAAATTTTGAAGTTAGTGTTACCCTTTGCCATGTCAACTGGAACCTATTTGTTTTAAATCTTGGAGAAAAGAAGTTTTAAAACTGGGTTAGCCAAGCTCATACTCTTGTTCAACCCAATCATTCTCTCAGAAATGCCTTACAGTCATGAACGTCACGAGTCAGAAAGCAAATGCAATAATTGAAAAATGCCCACCGAGTGAACAGTTGAATACAAAGCTGTCAGGGTTTATTCATTTTCATAATTCTAAACCTATTACTTTTCCATCTGAACTCAAGCCCAGTCCTGTATCTGAGCACACCAGGATGACTTACTAACTTAAAATAAAAACCTCTATAGAATAATACTGTAGTGTAATCTGAATGTAGTGTACTATAGTGCACTGACATCTTCATATTGAGAATTGGTTCACATTTTACTTTATTTTCTTAAATTGAAGCTACATCACAGACAACAGTAACACATGCCATCTTTCTAAAGATGGAGCCAAAATTTGGTGCTTTTTAAATATTTAATGCTAAATAAGAAATTCAAGCTTTTCTTTCCTCATTAGTCCATAAACTCCTCAAGATGGCCATTGTTAACAAGTATACTTTCCTCCACTTGAATTTATTAAATTATTTTGAAGATTCAGAAACCACTAATACTTGCCATAAAATAAGCAATGTAATTTAGTCAATGTCTTTAATTTTTCCCAGTATAAAGAAAAATTCCAAATGTTAAATGACATTTTTTACAATAACCCCATCCTGGTTTGGCTAAGTGAATAGAGAGAGGAGGCAAATTAATTTAGAAGTCACACTGTATGGGGGCGCCTCGGTGGCTCAGTGGTTAAGCCTCTGCCTTCAGCTCAGGTCATTATCCCAGAATCCCAGGATCGAGCCCCACATCGAGCCCCGCATCGAGCCCCGCATCAAGCCCCGCATCAGGCTGCCTGCTTGGTGGGAAGCCTGCTTCTTCCTCTCTTACTCCTCCTGCTTGTGTTCCCTCTCTGGCTGTGTTTCTCTCTGTCACATAAATAAAATCTTTATAAAAAAAAAAGAAGTCACACTGTATCATTATAATTGTTGGAATCTTTACTTAATATCGTTATTATAAGAGTGATGTGTTTTCAAGTTTCTAATTATATGCCACCAAGTATTTTATTCTAGGTTTTATAATCAGATAAGTAGGAATTTTTACATATTTAAAGGGATTTTATAATTGTGTTTTAAATATATTTTTCTAATGCCTGAATTATAGAAAATCATAAACATGAAAAGTGAATTTTTCATAACTTAGTCATCTATCTATCTATCCATGTATTCATTATGCTCTTTTTTTTTTTTAAGGATTTTATTGATTTGGCAGAGAGAGACACAGAGAAAGAGGGAGCATAAGCAGTGGGAGTGGGGAAGGGATAAGCAGGCTTCCCACAGAGCAGGGAGCCTGATATGGGGCTTGATTCCAGGACCCTGGGATCATGACCTGAGCCGAAGGCAGACACATAACTACTGAGTCACCCAGGCGCCCCTGTCCATTATACCCTTATTCAGCAATCCCATTGTTAAGAATTTTCCAATATTAATCCAAATTCTTTGTGAACATCAATTTTTTCTCCTCATATCTGACTGCATTTCTATATGGAACTTTTCCTCATTTATATTTTTATATTTGTATTTTTATGTATACAACTAAATTACAAACACAATATACACATGTACTATATACAGAGTCCCATGTATTGTAGGTATAAATATTTAAAAGTTTTAAACTATTGTCCCTCTCCTTTTCCCAATCATGGACTATCCCCAAATACCCCCATGTACCTCACTGTATAAGCCAAAGACCTAGGGCACATTTCCCCCAGGACAGTCCTGAATTTGAAAACCTAAGGTGTAGTATGAGTTCAGCTGGGTCTACTAGAGTGGATGAAGCTAAACTACGTGCAGGATGGAGCCTGACCTGCTCACAGTCTGCGGAGAGCTGGGTGGACTGCTTTCACATCCCAGTGAATGACCTTACATGCTCTGGATTTCCAGACAGTTAAGAAGGTCTTTCAAATTAAGACCTTCAAGTGAGAAAGGTTTTGAGCAGAGAAAAGAAAGGAAACACAGCTAACTCTTGGGTTACACATTGTAACAGATTTTGGTGGCCAGTTTAGAACAAAAGCAGTGAAATTTCAAAGGTCAAGATCAAAGCTACCCTTCCGAACACACACACATGCTCACACACTGGCACACTCTCAGACCCACATCTTTTCAACAAGCCTATTTAGCTTGCACATCTCTTTCCCATATTTTTTTATTAGATTTTATTTATTTATTTGAGAGAGACATAGCAAGAGAACACAAGCAGAGGCAGAGAGAGAGGGAGAAGCAGGCTTCCCACCGAGCAGGGAGCCCGATGTGGGGCTTGATCCCAGGACCTTGGGATTATGACCTGAGCCGAAGACAGACACTTAATAACTGAGCCACCCAGGCACCCCTCTTTCCTGTATTTAATGTGTAATTAGCAATTGCCAAAAAATTTAAAAATAATTGCAAGAACAGAAAGGAAGATAGTCTTCAGTATTCATGGGAGGCCAGTCCTTTTGAGGGTTGTAGTAAAGAGAGGGATCTGTCTTTGCCCAGATCTATGGTAATTTTAAAATGTAACTATTAAAATTATAAATAATGATAGAGGCTTAATTTTAATACAGAATTGCAGTATACCCTTAGGGTGAGCAAATATGAGTTTGCTTTCACCTGCTACCTGGTATGGAATATAGTGTGTATATATATGTTTGTATAACAGGGTTTTTTTTACTATTTTCATAATTTTTAATACATGGCTCTATAATATTTTGTGATCTTATATATGTTTCAGATTCATTGGCTTCACTGTTATATAAAATATAGTTATATAATACAGCACTGATCTTACTGGTGTTATTTTATACTTTGAAAGAGCAAAAGATTGAAAAAACTTCTGGATCAAATAGGATCACAGTCCTCTTCTTCAGCTCCTTTTGTTATATGAGTTGTCATGGTGACTAGAGGGACTAACCCCTTGGAGGATTTTGGAAAATTCGTGGCAAAATTGTTGTCTAGGGAAACAAACAAATCCTGTGAAACATTCCCCTCTCTTAGTCAAAGAAATTCCTAAAGTCTATGAAAATTTATATCAAGATATATCCTCAGTATTTAAAAATTCCCTTAAGACTTTTTAAAGACATCAATAAATAGACACTGGAATGTCTAATTAGAAGGTTATTGTAGCCATTTTAAGATAGGAAT
Source organism: Spilogale gracilis (assembly GCA_004023965.1). NCBI lineage: Eukaryota > Metazoa > Chordata > Mammalia > Carnivora > Mephitidae > Spilogale > Spilogale gracilis. The sequence continues at coordinate 98,992 of PITA01002081.1, read as the reverse complement.
AGAAGTTATTTTGGAGACTTCATACAGCAATGTGACCTGACCTAACACAAGGAACTTTGAAGTACAGCTTGACAGAGTGATAATGAAGGTAGTATCTAAAGGATGAATTAATCAAAGAGATAGCAGAAGAGAGAGATTATCCTAGGCAGAAATATGTTCAGAGGCCCAGAGTTGAGAGAATGGGTACAGTACCCAAGGAAAATGAGATCCATGCAGAGATGATCTCACTAGGTTTTAGAATCCTGACATTTCATTTGCTCATTTATGTATCTCTTTTTAAATTACTTATCTTAAATTTAACCAAATTGATAACTATACTTATACTTTTTTATGCACTTACCATTTAGTACAACAAGAACGTCAGCAATCACTGAGCCACTAAAAACGATTGAGTGATGGCTTTGGTTAAATATCAATATACACATCACACTGGCTGATGTCACTGTGAAGATAGCATTCTTTTCCATTTGCCTGTCTTTACCCTAAAAGGTTCTAGTTTCATCTTTCCTTTCCTCTTCCTCCCTCAACACTTTTTGAAACTTGGCATGCAATTTATTTTCCAGATGGGAATTGGCACTGAGTCACCAGCCTGCTGCCCTAAAACATTCCTCTCTCTGCTGATTCCTGATCTACATCATTATTTTTGCAGTCTCCAGTGTAATGCAGAAATGAAAAAATAATTAACTGTACATAATTGCTTTGCTTCTGGACTGGAAGTATGTAAGCCTATTTTTGAGTTACAGTGGATACACTTGAGATTGATGTCCATATGTAAATAATCACATGATTTACATAAAACCAGGTTGGTATTTTATAGTTATAGCCATGCATCAAAATTTTAATAAATAAACAGCAGAAAAGTAAAGTAGGTCATTTGTTTCAATTAAATTTGGTCATATTTTATACAAGCAGTCTGTTTTCTAACATGTTTTCTATGACCCTCTCCTAGTACTATTTGCTGTAATTGTAGGAGAATCCTACAAAACATAGGCCAGTGCTGGCACACATGATAGAGAAGTAAATGCATTAAGAAACCCAGTAACTGAAGAGTTGAAAGTTTGAAATACATAAAATTATTACAAACAATACAAAGCTATCTGTCATGGCCTATAAAGATGCCTCAATATATATGCTTACACAGATACATATTGTTTTGGATTTGATGTTATTTTGTTTATTATGTATTCTGGTTAAAGTTTTGAGTGTTTGAGAAGTTTTTAAATGTAATTCTAAAATGAGACTTTTTTTTTTCCAAACCAATCTAATAATTGCCCTTTTTTCCTAGTGCCTGGTATGTAGTTCAGGGGCGAAAAAGCTATCTTAACTCTGCAGCTTTGGTGTTATTGACCTTGTCAAATGAGAGACGGACGACAGAAGAAACCACACATTTTTCAGTGGTATAAGCTGATTATATTCAGTCAAGTCAACATTTAAGGATCATTTCTAATCACATTTAGAGTTGAATCTCATGCTACTTTTGGTAAAGGCTTTCTGAACCTTAGAGCCTTTGAACTTAAGAAGGGATAGTCTGATCCTTGAGAAAAAAACACTTGTCAATTAAGAAAAAATAGACATTGCTGAAGGACTGAAACTTAAATTCTAATATAAGCAAGAAAAATCTTTACTGGATTTCTGAATTTTTACTTTAATTTAGACAGACATTTGTCTACCAAGGGCATTATGATAGGAGATTAGGCATATGACACTGTTCTTCTCACTTGGTTCTAAAAAAACAAACAAATTGCTTTTGACTGTCTCTTTTTTATACTTTATATACAGTGGATTTTCCTCATTTATGGATTAGATTCTAAAGTCATACTGCCGTAAGAAAAGTCACAATGTAGTCAAAATTACTCTTAATAATCCCACAAATAGTCCTTAATTTCCAAAACCTGGGACCTGAGATTCTGCAAAGAATAAAGTATAATATTTTATTATAGCTTCCCCACTGGAATAAGAGGGACCAACTTTTCATTGGAACAAAAGATAGTCTCTTTTTTTCTCTCTCTCTGTCTCTATCCTCGTCTCCTCTAATCTCTATGTTTACTTCTACCTATACCTCTATTTTATTCTCTTCTTTCTTAGCTATATTGCTACAAACAGACATGTTAAGTATTTATATGATTTGATTTCAATGTGCTGAAATGGATGGGTTGATATAAATCAAAGACTTTAACAAAGTTATTATATTTATGTTATTTATTTTATATAAATATATACATATATTTGTGAAAAAAAGTTACAATTTATCTGTGAAGGAATGATGTATATCTGCTTAGGTCTTGCCATATATTTTCCCAGCTTCCAATCTTGAGTAAGATATGAATTTAAGATATCATCAAGGGATACACTCTGAATTCTCTTGACCTGTTCTACACTCAGCATCTGAATTAAGCTGTGTAAAATGTTCATTTAACTCTGTGATAGCTACTATTTGATTCTTACCTTTTTAGTCAGGTATTTACCCATGTTACCTTTACCCATGTGTAAAGCCATGACTCTATTTCTTCTGGCAATGGGAGAGTAGATGGTTCATCCTGTAACATACATCATATCATTATCCCTATACGTGGCTTGGCTTCAAAAGTCACAGAATAGCATAAATGAAATCCCTGTACTAAGACAATGCAATCATAATCTTGTGAAATCCACTTATTATCTTTAAAGAAAAAAAAACTCACTAAATTTTTGACTTAAGCATCAGTGCATGAAATCGTGCACATAAAGTGGGTTCCCATTTAAAAATAACTTTTCAGGAAAAAACATACTTTGCCAAAGAGTAATTGGCAGTGATAACTTGCCTAAACAAACTCAAGATTATCAAAAGCTCAATGAAAATATTCCCCAGCCCTCACACCAGTTGAAATTGTTATTGTTGTTTCCCACTACTGTTTAATTGCCTGCACAATCTGGAAATCAACTGTGACTAGGGCAGGCACAATGTCTGGTGGATATTTTTGATGTCTAATCAAAAAAATTTGTTCAAGAAATGTTGAAAAAATACTTCCCCTGTAGCATTCAAGTCAATGATTTTTAAGTCTGACAAATATTTTCTAAGGCTGAAAAGGAGTAGTTATAAAAACAAGGTAAGGGTGCCTGGGCAGCTCACTCAGCTAAGCATCTGCCTTGGGCTCAGGTCATCCTGTTTCCTGGGATTGAGTCCCGCATTGGGCTCGTTGCTCCTCAGGGAGCCTGCTCTCCTTCTCTCTCTCCATATAATGGAATATATACATATAAAATATACACATATAATGTGTATATGTTTTATGTATATGTTATACATATATACATATAAAACAGAATGTCATTTTTATATATGTAATGAAATGTATATATAAAATGGAATGTCACCCTATATAAAATGGAATATATAAGTGTGTGTGTGTAGAGAGAGATTATCATTCAGCCATAAAAAAGAATGACACCTTTTTGAATGACACCTTGTCTGTCATTTGTAATGACATGGCTGAATCTAGAGAGTAATGCCAAGTGAAATAAGTCAGTCAGAGAAAAACAAATACAGTATGATTTCACTCATGTGTGGAATTTAAGAAACAAAACAAACAAAGTAAAAAAGAGACAAACCAAAAAACAGACTTGTAACTATAGGGACCAAACTGATGGTTGCCAGAGGGGAGGTGGGGGTGGGTGAAATAGGTGAAGGGAATTAAGCGTATCCTTATCATGATGAGCACTGAATAAAGCATAGACTTGATGAGTCACCGTACTGTGCACCTGAAACCAATATAACACTATGTTAACTATGTTGGAATTAAAGTTTTAAAAAATAAAGGCAAAACTTGCTCAGGTGATTTCTCATAGCAGTAAGTGTACCTCTGCTGCATGCTGTGAAACAGGGACTACAGCACATTTTACTAGTGTTCCTGCCCCTGCCTAGAGCAAGGACTTCAAACTGCTCAGTCTCAGGAGCGCTTTATGCTCATAAAAGTTATTCAGAATCCCAAAGGTATTTCATTCATGGGAGCTATATCTGTTGACATCATATTAGAAATCAAAACATAAAATTTTAGAGATATTAATTTAATTCATTTAAAAATAATAATAATAAACCCATTATATAACATCAGTAATGTATGAAAAATATGTTTTCACAACAAGGAAAACAGTTTATTCTTTCATCTACTGAAAGATATATTGTTTGCTTCTAAATTCTGACGATTATGAATATGGCTTCTGTAAACATCCATATACAGATTTTTGTGTGGGCTTATGTTTGCAATTCCTTTGGCTAAATACCAAGAAGACAAATCGGTGGCTTTTATGATAAGAATATATTTAGTTTAGTAACAGTCTATCTGTCTTCTAGAGTGGCTCTACAATTTTGTAGAGACATCATATAAATCTCTTCCTTTAATGCTTGGGTAGAATTCACCAGTGAACCTATATGGGCCTAGTGCTTTTAGTTTTGGAAGGCTTTTAATTACTGAGTAAATTTATTTAATAGATAAAGGCTTATTCAGATTGTCTACCTCTTGTGAGAGTTTTGGCAGATTGTGTCTTCCAAGGATTGTTCCATTTTATTTAGGCTATCCAATTTGTAGGCATAGACTTACTCATATTTTTTTTTAAAGTTTAGGAGATCTATAGCAATACAGCCTCTTTAGTTCCTAATATCAGTTATTTCTATCCTCTTTCTTTCTTAGTCAGCCTGGCTAAAGGTTATTGATTTTTACTGATCTTTTCAAATAATCAGCTTTTGGTTTCGTTGATTTTTTTCTATTTATTTCCTGTTTTTAGTTTCACTGCTTTCAGTTCTTTTTCTTATTATTTATTTTCCTCTGCTTCCTTTGGATTTAATTTGCTCTTCTTTTGCTAGTCTTCCAAGGTGAAAGCTTAGATTATTGATTTTAACTCTTTTTTACTTTCTAATATGCATTCAAGGCTATACATTTTCTCCTAGTAACGGCTTTCACTGAAACCGTCAAATTTTGGTAAAATGTGTTTTCATTTTCATTTAGTTCAAAACATATCTACATATATTTTTAATTTCACTTTTCTTCTTTCATGATCATATTATTTAGAAGTGTGTTGTTTAATCTCCATATATTTTGGTTAGCATTAAAGCAGGTTTGATATTATTGGTCTGTTCAAAGAAATAGCTTTTGGTCTTATTGATTTTCTCAATTATTTTCCTGTTTTGAATTTTACTGATTTATGCGCATTTTTTACTATTTCTTTTTTTTTTTTTTTTAAGATTTTATTTAATTGACAGAGAGGAACACAGCCAGAGAGGGAACACAAGCAGGGGGAGTGAGAGAGGGAGAAGCAGTCTTCCTGCCCAGCAGGGAGCCCAATGTGGGACTCCGGGTCTCCAGGATCATGACCTGAGCTGAAGGCAGCCGCTTAACCAACTAAGCCACCCAGGCGCCCCTACTGTTTCTTTTCTAGTGCTTGATTTAGACTTAAATTGTTCTACTTTTAGTTTCCTAACAAGTTTTTTTTTAAGATTTTATTTATTTATTTGACAGAGAGAGAGAGAGATCACAAGTTGGCAGAGAGGAAGGCAGAGAGAGAGGAGGAAGCAGGCTCCCTGCTGAGCAGAGAGCCCAATTTGAGCTTCGAACCCAGGACCCTGAGATCATGACGTGAGCTGAACGCAGAGGCTTTAACCCACTGAGTCAGTGCCCAGTAACAAGTTTTTATTTTTCTTCCCTAATATGTTTATATTTTCTTTTCTTTTTTTTTTTTTTTTTTTTTTAAAGATTTTATTTATTTGACAGAGAGAAACACAGCCAGAGAGGGAACACAAGCAGGAGGAGTGAGAGAGGGAGAAGCAGGCTTCCCGCCGAGCAGGGAGCCCGATGTGGGACTCGATCCCGGGTCTCCGGGATCATGACCTGAGCCGAAGGCAGTGGCTTAACCAACTAAGCCACCCAGGCGTCCCTATATTTTATTTTCAATTAGTTCAAAATACTTTATAATTTCTCTTCGATTTTTTTACACCACATTATTATTTAACATTGTATTTTTTTTTTTTTCATTTCCACATATTTGGTGACTTTCCAGCTACTTTTCTATTACCAGTTTTTATTTAAATTTATGGTGGTTTGAGAATGACATATGATTTCTATTTTTTAAATTGTTTATAATGTGTTTAATGGCCCAAAATGTGGTCTTTCTTTGTGAATCTTCTATGTGAGTTTAGGAAGAATGTATTCTGTTGTTAATGAATGAGGTAATCTGTAAATTTCAATTAAATCATGTTGATTGACTATGCTTTTCAAGTCATTTATGTGCTTACTGATTTTCTGCTTGACCTATCAGTTACTGAAAGAGGGATGTTGATGTCTCCAACTGTAATAGTGTATTTGTCTGTTCCTACTTTCGCTTCTATCGGTTGTTGCTTGAGACAACGTGCTGCTTTGTTGTCAGGTGCATACCCATATAAGGTTTTTATGTCTTTTTGTAATTATGTTTGACCCCCTTTATTATTATATAATACCTTACATCCCTGTTAATTTTTTTTTGTTCTTAAACCTGCTTTGTCTGAAATTAACATAGTTACTCCAGCTTTACTTTTAAAAAATTATTTCTTTACTTAGTGTTGGGGGGAGAGAGATGGAGAGAGACAGAAGGAGAGGGAGAGAGAGGCCTCAGCAGACTTCTTGCTAAGTGCAGAGCCCGATATGGGGCTCCATCTCATAACCCTAAGATCATGACCTGAGCCCAAACCAAGAGTCTGATGCTTAAATGTCTATGCTATCCAGGCACCCCAGTTACTCCAGCTTTATACTGATTACTCTTAACATGGTAGATTTTGAACATTTTACTTTTAACCTGGGACTTCATATTGAAGGTGGACTTCCTAATACAGTACATAGTTGGGTCTTTATTTTTAATCTAATCTGATAGTAGTCTTTATCTTTTAATTGATTTTTGTAAATTATTCATATTTAAAATTATCACTATATAATTGAATTATATCACCATATTTGTAACTGTTTTCTATTTGATGCATTTGTTCTTTGTTTCTTTACTCTCATTTTTCTGTCCTGTCTGGTTTAATTTAGCATTTTATATCATTTCACTTTATCTCCCCTCTTAGCATATTAATATCCTCCTTTTCAATAATTTTTATTATTGTTGTCCTAGAATTTGTAATATATGTTTTTAATTAGTTAAAGTCTATCTTCAAAGAACACTCAACTGTGTCATATGTAATTCAAGCACCCTATAATAGAGTATTTACAGTTCCTGCTCACATCTGTCCCTTCTGACATTGCTATCATTCATTTTACAAATCCATAATGCCCAGTAATTGCTATCATTATTACTTTAAATAAAGTTAACTAGTAGATGAATTAAAAAGAAGAAAAATGAAATATTTTACCTCATTTATTCTTTATTTGGTGATACTCATTTCTTGAAATATGCCTTACTCTGATACATATCATTTTTCTTTGCCTTGAAAAAAAATTTTTTTTAACTTTTCTTGCATGGAAGTTCTGCTGAAAAATGAATGTTTTCAGTTTTTGTTTTTTGTTTTTTTTTGTCTGAGAAACTTTATTTCTCCTACACTTTAAGAGGATAACTTTTTTAAATATAGAAGCCTAGCTTGGTGTATTTTAAACTTTATTTCACTACTTTAAATGTCTTGCTCCACTCTCTTCTTTCTTTTATAGTTTCTGAGGATGGGGCTTCTATAATCATTATCCCTAGCATTTTTTAAGTTTTTTTTCCTTGTCACTGGTTTTCTGTAGTTTGATTATAATATGTTTAACAGAATAATTTTTTGCGTTTGTTTTTTGTTTGTTTGATTGTTTCTGTAATTCTGTTTGCTGTTCTCTGAGCTTTCAGGAATTGGGTTTTGATGTCTTTATTTGGAAAGTTCTGAACTATTATTACTTGAAATATTTCTTCTTCTCCATTCTCTATTTTCCATCTGGTATTCTCATAACAGGCATATTTCAACTTTGATATTTTCCCACAATTCTTGGATTTTCTGTTAATTTATATTATTTTCTTTCTTTCTTTCCCTTTCTTTCTCTTTCTTTCTTTCTTTCTTTCTTTCTTTCTTTCTTTCTTTCTTTCTTTCTTTCTCTTTCTTTCTCTCTCTCTCTCTCTCTCTCTCTCTCTCTTTCTTCCTTCCTTCCTTCCTTCCTTCCTTCCTTTCTTCCTTTCTTCCTTTCTTTCGTATTTCAGTTGTGAAAGTTTCTTTTGGCCTGTCATCCAGTTCAGAGCTTAGTTTCGTGGTCATGTCCAATCTACTGATGAGTCTATGAAATATGAAAGGCTTTCTTCATTTCTGTTACACAACTTTTTAAATTTATTTCCTAAAGTTTACATTTCTCTGCTTTCATTTCCCATTTGTTCTTGCTTGTTGAAGATAGCCTCAAGTATGATTATTATAGTTATTTTAGACTTAGTTTATTACCTTTTCTGTTTATCCATAATCAGAAATTTCTGATTTCTTTTTCTTATAGCAATTAGAAATTTCTGATTATGGATAAACAGAAAAGGTAATGTGATATGACATTATTATGATAGCTGTGTCTGGTTCTAATATCTGCTCTGTCTCTTCAGACTGTGTTTTATTTTACCATTTGGCATGACTTGTAATTTTTGTTGTTTGGCAGATATTTGTATCATGTAGTAAAGAATGTGCTGAGTAGCCTTCAGTATGAGTATTCATATTTATCTAGCTAGCAGCTGGAGTATGTTTGATATTTTATGTGCCATAGGCTTTAATATTTTAGTGGCTATAGGTTTAAAATTCCTCTGGTATTATTGTTTTTCTTCTCTCATCTTGTTTCTGGGCTATATCAATGTTTCTCCTCTGAGAGAATCTGCATCTCACAGCCCTTCAACAATACTTTGCTGTTATACTGAACTCTGTTGGCATGGTAGTAAAGTGTGAGGTAAGTGAAAATTTCCTTAATTTTATGACTAACTTCATTCCTTTAGTGGGCCTGTGTCTCTGAGCTGTGACATTCACCAGGTTTCTCTCATAGTGTTGCTCTTAACCTCCTTGCCCCATTAAGTTCAGATAGGAAGAATACAGAGGGACAGAAGCGAGAAATGGTTTTTCTTCCCCCACCTGCAATAAGGCTGTGGAAAATAGTTTTCCTTGGTGAGTAGGCCTTTGTTATCGAGCATATTATGGACATATTTAACAATAACTACTCTTCCTCTCACCCTGCTAAAGTCATGAGGGATATTCCTCACATCTTCATTTTAAGAACATGGTAGGGTTTGGTAGAGTTTCTGTATATAAACTAATCAAAGAGTCGAGGCCTCTCAAAGACTCAACCTCTAGCAGTTTCTCACACATTCTAGTCCATATTCAGTCTCCATGAGTTCATAAAAATCATCATTAAGTGTTCCTGTCAAGTTATGGCTATAGCATTTGCTCCAGGTAAATAGATCTCATGTTTTACTCTTCAGATTCAACTGTCAGGATATCTGTCCTCAACCTAAATTTTCTTTTTCTTTATTTTTTTAAAGATTTTATTTATTTGTTTGACAGAGAGAGATCACAAGTAGGCAGAGAGGCAGGCAGAGAGAGAGAGGAAGCAGGCTCCCTGCCTAGTAGAGAGCCTGATGTGGGCCTGGATCCCAGGACCTCTTCGAGATCATGACCTGAGCCAAAGGCAGAGGCGTAACCCACTGAACTACCCAGGCGCCCTCAACCTAAGTTTTCTGATGGGTCCAAGAAAACTAAGGCCTTGACATTCAGTCTGTTCAGCTTTTTTTTTTTTGTAAGGGTGAGAGAGAATACTTCTAGTCTCTTTACATGTGGTATCAGGCTAAAACCCGATATTGGTATTTCTTCTTCTTATAGCAATTAGAAAAACAAATTTCTCAAAGATACAACCTCATAAAAATTGTATCATGAATTAATATTAACATTAATATTAATATTAAAAATGTAAATTATCTGGAGTTAGTAGTTTGTGTTATGTCTGATAAGTGTTCATTATCGTTATATTTACCTCAAAATTTTAAAATATCTTAGGGTGACTATGAGTTCACTGTGGTGCCTCCAGCACTTTAGAAACTGACACTTTAATTGGCTCTGCACATAATGTATAGGATATATACCCACATTCTCAATCACCTAAGCCATGTTCTCATAGCAAGAACTAGTCACATGGTATCATTGGAAATAAGAGGCCTGGGAAATGCTTTCTAGTAGAATGTAAAAGGGATGAGAAAATACATATTAGGCTTTAGATAGTTGTTTAAACCATGATGTAGGTTTAGCTTTTCGTGATTTCTATGAAGATAGATTGGCAAGACTGTTCATTAACATTTACAGAAAATTAAACAACATTTTTATGACCTGGGATATTTATCTCAGATAACATAAAAATGCAAAAATGACCTACAAACCATCTTTTACTGTTTCTTTTCTATGGCAATCCCAATAAGCATCAGGTGGAACAATTAATAAATATTGCACAAAAAGAGATTTATCTTGAAATAAGGGAAAAAATATTTCAAACCAAGAGAATTTTTTGAAACTGAAATGGCCCCTCTAAGAAAGTAGTTGATTTTAAGTATAATCAAGCAAAGACCAGAATAGAAACAGTAAGTTCTGAATCTAGTGTTTTGAATTCATTCCAACACAACTTAGATTCCTTCTTTCTTAAAAGCTAGATCTACAGAAAAAAAATCATCAAAATTATAACATAAGTAACATTAAATTTTCTTGGCAGAGAAAAACTGTGATGTGTGTGGACTTTGAGAGAAAATACAATAACCAGATTGAGTAGTTATGATATACTGGGCACTTTTTTTTATGTCATTTATGGCTACTGGTTGACAAGTGAGAGTAGGATAATTGTTATTGGATTCTGAGCAAAAAATGAAATTACTATTATTTTCTGCTCTATAATGAATGATTTTTATTGACAATTTGTCAATAGAGAATGAAATGAAAGGAAAGGAATATTTTAAAAAATACTTTCTGATTGTAAAATATCTATAAAATGAAACTATGCCTCTTTGTACCTTCAAAGGTATTCTGTGATTTTATAGAATAAGAAAAGGTAGCCCCAGTTTTATAACAGCTCAAAAGTTCACCAGTGTTATGGAAGTTTGCTAACTGTAATATCAGAACACTGTTCTTGTCACTTAGTTGGACTTTCTTCTACAATACAGTTTATGAAGAGAAATAGCTAAAGAAAATGAAAGAATGGTAGGTCATAAAAGTTAAATAGGATAAGGAATAAAATTTTAGATCTACTTCTAGGTAGTCTAAGTAAAAAAATCAAAGAGAGAAGTGAAGATTGCTTACTATATGGCTAAAGAATGGGAATGATTGGCAGTTTACTCTCAGAATAATTGAAGATTTATGATAAAACATGGCGACATATGGAAACATTTTAAAGGGTATATAAGTTGGTTACTGGTGTCACATGCTTGCATGTAATCAATTATGTCTATGAGATATGGATAAACATATATATATGCATAGGATATGTATGTATTATCTTATATAAGACATACATATATAAAAATTATACATATATACTATACTTAAGGAATGAAAACATAGGGAATTGGGAATAAACTAAATAGTTTGAGGGGAAAAAGAAACTTTTATAGTACAGCAAAGAAAATTCAGAGATCACATACAATATCCACAGAGAAAGAGAATGAAATAAAAAGTCAAAAATAAGCTATTCAAAAAAAAAGACTTACTTATGTAGTTTCTCTATTTTGTGGGAGATGAAGCTTATGCATGACCCAAATAACTGGAATGGCATGATGATAAGACCCAATGAAGCAAGCTGTACATTGAAATTAAACATTGCATGACTAGAACTTAGTAAAGATAGGATTTAAGAGGTGACATCCTAATAAAGAACTGAATGCAGGAAAATTAAAAGCCTACACATTAAACAAAGAAACAGACAAACCTTCCCTGTGTCTAGGGTTCTATTGGTTATGAGAGTTGAACTGACCTGAGAGTTGAGTCCTCAAGAGAAAATAAAGTAAAATACATCTTGCCGCCTTATCTTTGAGCTGCTGTGGGGAAAGAAAGGTAACTGCAGAAATGCTAGAAAATGTTTCTGATGGTAAATTTTAATTTGGTGCTGTATTTGTAAGGACTTGTTGAAAGGCATTACTTCACTCAAGACTACTAACCAGGTATGAGACCAGGAGTTAACTAGAGCATTGTACCCATGCTCAAAATTAATGTTTAGGTCTTCAACCTTGAACACATTTAAAAATTAAAATTGCACACTATGAATATGAGGTCCAAAACTCTTACATTTCTTCTGGGATAAAACTTGAAAAACACTTTTTTTTTTAAAAAATATTTTATTTATTTGACAGAGAGAAACACAGCCAGAGAGGGAACACAAGCAGCAAGCAGGGTGAGTGAGAGAGAGAGAAGAAGGCTTCCTGCCGAGCAGGAAGCCTGATGTGGGACTCGATCCCGGGTCTCTAGGATCATGACCTGAGCTGAAGGTAGCCGCTTAACCAACTGAGCCACCCAGGTGCCCTTGAAAAACACTTTTTTTTTTTTTTTTAAAGATTTTATTTATTTGACAAAGAGAAACACAGCCAGAGAGGGAACACAAGCAGGGGGAGTGAGAGCGGGAGAAGCAGGCTTCCCACCAAGCAAGGAGCCCGATGTGGGGCTTGATCTGGGGTCTCCGGGATCATGACCTGAGCCATAGGCAGTCACTTAACCAACTGAGCCACCCAGGCACCCCGAAAAACACTTTTAAAAGTATATGCTTTTCACATCAGATTTTGAAGGATATTGATCAACTTGCTAGTGGTTATCTCTAAATGGGTCATAAAATCCTGAACTGGAAATCAGTAACAGAAATTACTCTTTTCTATGGATGTGTAGCTTTAATCAATTAGTAATATTCTTCTACTAATGTTATTAAAAATTAGAAAAACTGAGATATTTAGTTGATATTCATAGTTGATAATTATTGGAGGATAGGAGGGATAATTCTGACAGGTGTGAGGTGATATCTCATTATACTTTTAATTTGCAGTTCCCTGATAATCACTGGGATTGAGCATCTTTTCATGTGTCTGTTGGCCATCTGGATAACTTTGAAAAAATGTCTTTTTGTGTCATCTGCTCATTTTTTTAACTGGATTATTTATTTTGGAAGTGTTGAGTTTGATAAGTTTTTTACAGATTTTGGATACTAACCCTTTATCAGGTTAGTATCTTCTCCTATTCACACCACAGGTTGCCTTTTAGTTTTGTTGATTGTTTTCTTTGCTGTGCAGTTTTCCTTTTGATGAAATCCTAATAGTTCATTTTTGCTTTTGTTTCCCTTACCTTCAAAAAATTTATCTAGAAAGAAGCTGCTATGGTCAGTGTCAACAAGATTATTGCCTTTAGGATTTTGATGGTTTCAGGTCTCTTGTTTAGGTCTTTCATTCATTTTGAATTTATTATTGTGTATGGTGTAAGAAAGTGTCCCAGTTTCACTCTTTTGCATGTCACTCTCCAGTTTTCCTAATACCAACTGTTGAAGAGATTGTCTTTTTCCTATTGGATATTTTTTTCCTGATTTGTCAAAGATTAGTTGACCATATAGTTGAGGATTCATTTCTGGGTTTTCCATTCTGTTCCATGGATCTCCATGTCTGTTTTTGTGCCAGTACCAAACTGTTTATCACTACACCTTTGTAATGTAACTTGAACTCTGTAACTTTGATGCTTCTAGTTTTGCTTTCCCTTTTCGAGGTTTCTTTGGCCATTTGGGGACTTTTGTGGTTCCCTACAAATTTCAGGATTGTTTGCTCCAGCTCTGTGAAAAATGCTACTAGTATTTTGATAGGGATAACATTAAATGTGTAGATTGGTTTGGGTAGTGTAGACATTTTAACAATATTTGTTCTTCCAATCCATGAGCATGGAATGTCTTTCCATGTATTTGTGTCATATTTAATTTCTTTCATCAGTGTTTTTTTTTATATCACATTATTTTATTTTTTCAGTGTTCCAAGATTCATTGTTTATACCCCACACCCAGTGTTTCATCAGTGTTTTATAATTTTCAGAGTACAAGTGTTTCACCTCTTTGGTTATGTTCATTCCCAGGTGTCTTATTGTTTTGATGCAATTATAAATGGGACTGATTCCTTAATTTCTCTTTCTGCTGCTTATTATTGGTGTATAGAAATGCAAAAGTTTTCTGTACCTTGATATTTAGTTTCTAATCCAATTATGCATCTTTATTTGATTTTTCTTTTTGTTCACTTAACTTTTTCTTTTTCTTTTAATTTTTCCATGTCCAGTTTTTTCCTCTAGACGAGCATAAGGCTTACTTTTCATATTTTTATATCATTTTGAATGAAACAGCCTTGGTCTACTTTTAAGTTTTGTTGTACCTATTTCATGGGCTTTCAGACAATACTGCTTCAGAAATATCTTTGTGAGACTGCTTGGCACTTTTCATGACACCAGTGCCACTCTTCACCAAATTATCCCTCTCTTGTCCTTATGTGCAGAGAATATATATGAACATTGGCAAGCTAACTTCTAATTTGTCCTAGCTAATAAATAACACTGTAGCTCAGAATAAGTACTTTTTAAAGTGTTTTTGAAGAATGCTTCAGAGACATTACTAAATACACAAAACTGTATGTAAAGATTGAAATTACTGTAATAATCCCCATTAATAACTTTCCATAAAGTGATACTTTATAGAGATGAAAAAAAATACCCCTTAAAACTTCTCTTAAAATAAAGGAAAATCTCAGCTTCGATGTTCCAAAATAAAAGAGGCTACTTAGACTATCCACTGGTATAATAGCTCCCTTGTACTTTTGTTAATATTATACATCCCAGGTATGTCTTATGCATAATATCTTCTAATCCTTCCCCAAAAGAAAAGCAAACACACACACACAGATAGACAAATCAAGCAAAATGATAGATTTGGGAAAGAAACAGAAAATGTTTAAGATTTAGCAAATTAGTACATTAACATCCCTAAATGATTCTGAAAAATCAGAGTAATGGAAAATTTCATGTTATACTTTGATTAGTTAACTTTTGTTATAAAATTTAAACATATTTTTGAAAACATTTTTTTTTAAATGTATTAATTTATTTGAGAGAGAGAGAATGAGAGAGAGCAAGCATGAGGCAGGGGTGTTTGAGAGGGAGAAGCAGACTCCCAACTGAGCAGGGAGCCCGTGCAGGACTCAGTCCCAGGTCTCCAGGATCATGACCTGAGCTGAAGGCAGTTGCTTAACCAACTGAGCCACCTAGGTGCTCCCATATCTTTAAAATCTTATTATCAATTGCATATGATATTACACATCTCAAACATGCTGCTTTGGAATCACATTATTAGTACATAATTGGGGAATTACATATAGCTTGCATATATTGCATATAACTTCACAGGTTTTATATGTATAATTTTTTAAAAAGATTTTATTTATTTATTTGACAGAGAGATCACAAGTAGGCAGAGAGGCAGGCAGAGAGAGAGGAGAAAACAGGCTCCCTGTGGAGCAGAGAGACCAATGCGGGCCTGGATCCCAGGACCCTGAGATCATGATCTGAGCTGAAGGCAGAGGTTTAACCCACTGAGCCACCCAGGTGCCCCTCTATGTATAATTTTTTTTTTTTTTTTTTTAGATTTTATTTATTTGACAGAGAGAAACACAGCCAGAGAGGGAACACAAGTAGGGGGAGTGAGAGAGGGAGAAGCAGGCCTCCTGTCAAGCAGGGAGACCGATGTGGGCTCGATACTGGGTCTCCGGGATCATGACCTGAGCTGAAGGCAGTCACTTAACCAAATGAGCAACCCAGGTGCCCCTCTATGTGTAATTTTTAAAATAAATGTAGTAATATAAACTATGCAACAAAATTTAAAAAATGGAATGTCTTAGTCAGTAAACATCTATGAAGTCATTACAAATTAGTTTTTTTTAAAGATTTTACTTATTTATTTGACAGAGAAAGAGATCACAAATAGGCAGAGAGGCAGGCAGAGAACAAGGGGGAAAGCAGGCTCCCCGCTGAGCAGAGAGTCTGATGTAGGACTCAATCCAGGACCCCAAGATCATGACCCGAGCTGAAGGCAGAGGCTTAACCCTCTGAGCCACCTAGGCACCTATCAATTAGTTTTGAGGTTTTTTTAACATTAAAAATCACATTATTTAAAAATTTTAAAAATCTTTCCTAATCAAATATCTGAAAAACTTCCTGAGTTTTAGTATAAATTCAGATTGATTCAAATAGAAATATGTTGAGTACAGACTTTTTATCCAAAAAAAATCTCAATATACATGAGAAATTTATAAAATATAATGAAGGACAAAATTTAATAGTATATATTTTCTAAATTATTGAACTAAATCTTTATTTTTAGTTATGAAGTTCAGTTATTGTCATAAATCAGTGCAAAATTTGTAAGCAGAAAAGATTGTATTTAGTGAAAAATCAAGAGCTGATAGGTAATTAAAATACCTGTCATATATTGGTTTAGTTCATTTTTTTCAAATATGAATTTAGGATAATGAGAGCACAGAATTTAATGTGTTCTCAGATAGCACTTTGCTTATGTAACTGGGCAGGTGGAGTTGAACTGGGGACAATTTCAACCAACTTTTTGCCCTATCCACCATACATTTAGGTATAATTTGAGGCGAAATAATTTTTAAAAATAATTTTGATAGTATTCAAGGCTATTTAAAATAAACTGAACTCCTAATTACTGTTTATGAGCCAATATGTCAAACTTTATGGACTCTCACTGAATAGAGCAATGATCTATCAAAAATCAGTACCGTCAGTAAGTACCATAAATATGGATAAAAATAACCGTTCCATAAAGGAAAATTTATTTATTTTTTTTAGATTTTATTTATTTATTTGTCAGAGAGAGAGAGAGCACAAGCGGGGGGAGTGCAGGCAGAGGAAGAAGCAGGCTCTCCGCTGAGCAAAAACCCCCAATTTGGGACTGACCCCAGGACCTCGGGGGTCATGACCTGAGCCAGAGGCAGACACTTAACTGACTGAGCCTCTCAGGTGTCCCCAACTTCCTCTATTCATCACTGCATTTGCATATTTGAAGAAGATGGATAGAATTTCTTTAGTCTTTTTGTTTTTATGGGTGAAGTGATTTCTATTCACACTAGGTGTTACATTGCTGTCAAATATGAGGAGAATTGATTTTTGGACATTAATTAGTTCCTAATATAAATTCCCCTTACCAATTAGTGAGAGTGGAATCACATGGGAATGTGGACAATGTGTTTGATTTCCGCACTACCAAATGCCATTGTAATAACCAAGCTGTCATGTGAAAAAAGAGCTGTGACCCCATTGAAAATAGTAATTCTTCTCATTAAGCCTTTCAAGGAATGTTTGAATATCCAACAGATGCTGTTTTTTTTTGAAGTGTGAAAGTGAAACCTTAAGACTGACGCTTATGTGTCTGCTCTGTATGGCCCATCCTTAAGAAAAGGAAAGAAAGACATAAATAAAGTGAAACTCTTGGCCATGGGCTCTTCACTAGCTTTGGGGACCTTGAGATGTAGCAATAAAGATCTCAGTCTTTTATCTTGTGGACCAGCAGAGTTTGTATCCCTGCTTTCAAACCAAAGAGCTCAAGATAACTTCATAATGTGGATGTGGATGTTTAAATCGAAAATAGCTGCTTTTACTTCTGGAATTATGGGCCGCTAAGAGTGAATGGAGCATGGCTTCTTGACTGGTCATGATCTACATACACAGCAGTCCAGACATGCCTTGTTTTTGCTCTGATTTGTTCCCTCTACCATTCCAGCTGGGAGATATCAGAGTCAGGTGTTTATCATCAGGGCTTCTTCTATTTTTTTTTTCTTTGGTTTCAACTTAGAAATTCTTTCCTGCAAAATTTGAGCGTGGAACCTATAACAACTTTTCTTTGCAGGACTGTAAGAATAAGCATGATAAATATATTACATTTCAAGAGATGGCGACCATCTTGATGACTGAGAAATAGATATAATGTAAGAATCATGATATTATAGTGATGGCTGGCTGGCTTAGCAGGCACCCTTAATGTTGGGGTTGTGAGTTTGAGCCCCACATTGGGTATAGAGATTACTAACAAGATAAAGAAGTCTTCAGGGCTCCTGGGTGGCTCAGTGGGTTAAAGCCTCTGACTTCGGCTCAGGTCATGATCTCAGGATCCTGGGATTGAGGCCCATGTCAGGCTGAGTGCTCATCAGGGAGCCTGCTTCCCCTTCTTTCTCTGCCTGCCTCTCTGCCTATGTGATCTCTCTCTGTCAAATAAATAAATAAAATCTTTTTTTTTTTTTACAAGAAAAGTTCTTTGAAAGAATCAGTAAGATCGATAAACCATTGGCCAAACTCATCCAAAAGAAAAGGGAGAAGACCCAAATTAATAAAATTATGAATGAAAGGGGAGAGATCACGACTAACACCAAGGAAATAGAAACAATCATCAGAAATTACTATCATATGCCAGTAAGTTTAACAACCTAGAAGAGATGGATACATTCCTAGAAACCTATAAACTTCCAAGACTGAAACAGGAAGATATTGACAATTTGAATAGACCTATATCTAGTAATGAGATTGAAGCAATGATCAAAAACCTCCCCCAAAACAAAAGTCCAGGACCAGACGGATTCCCTAGGGAATTCTACCAAACATTCAAAGAAGAAATAACACCTATTGTCCTGAAGCTCCTTCAAAAAATAGAAACAGAAGGAAAACTTCCAGACTCTTTCCATGAAGACAGCATTTCTCTAATCCCCAAACCAGACAAAGACCCCATCAAAAGGGAGAACTTCAGACCAATATCTTTGATGAATATGGATGCCAAGATTCTCAACAAGATCCTTGCCAACAGGATCCAACAATACATTAAAAAGATTATCGACCATGACCAGGTGGGATTTATCCCAGGGATGCAGGGGTGGTTCAACACTCGCAAATCAATCAACGTGATAGAACAAATCAATAAGAGAAGAGAGAAGAATCACATGGTACTCTCAATTGATGCAGAAAAGGCATTTGACAAAATACAACATCCGTTCCTTATCCAAACTCTTCAAAGTATAGGTATAGAGGGAATATTTCTCAACCTCATAAAATCTATCTATGAAAAACCCACAGTGAATATCATTCTCAACGGGGAAAAACTGACCGCTTTCCCTCTGAGACCAGGAACAAGACAAGGATGCCCACTCTCACCACTACTGTTCAACATAGTATTAGAAGTCCTGGAAACAACAATCAGACAACAGAAAGAAATAAAAGGTATCCAGCTTGGCAAAGAAGAACTCAAACTCTCTCTCTTTGTAGATGACATGATACTCTATATGGAAAACCCAAAAGACTCTACCCCCAAACTACTAGAACTCATAGAACAATTTGGTAATGTGGCAGGATACAAAATCAATGCACAGAAATCAGTTGTATTCTTATACACTAACAACGAAAAATAGAAAGGAAAATCAGAGAATTGATTCCGTTTACTATAGCACCAAAAACCATAAGATACTTAGGAATAAACCTAACCAAAGAAGTCAAGGATCTGTACTTGAGGAACTACAGAACACTCATGAAAGAAATTGAAGAAGACACTAAAAGATGGAAGAGCATTCCATGCTCATGGATCAGAAGAATAAACATTGTCAAAATGTCTATACTGCCCAGACCAATCTATACTGTCAATGCCATTCCGATCAAAATTCCACCAACATTGTTCAAAACGTTGGAACAAACAATCCTAAAATTTATATGGAACCAAAAAAGACCCCGAATCGCTAAGGAATTGCTGAAGAAGAAAAGCAAAGCTGGGGGCATCTCATTACCTGACTTCAGGCTTTATTACAAAGCTGTGATTACCAAGACAGCATGGTACTTGCACAAAAACAGAGAAATAGACCAATGGAACAGATATGCCAGATATGGACCCACAAATCTATGGGCAAATCATCTTTGACAAAGCAGGAAAAAATATCCAGTGGAAAAAAGACAGTCTCTTCAATAAATGGTGCTGGGAAAATTGGACAGCTACATATAGAAGAATGAAAATAGACCATTCTCTTACACCATACACAAAGGCAAACTTGAAATGGATGAAAGACCTCAACGTGAGGCAGGAATCCATCAAAATCCTGGAAGAGAACATAGGCAGTAACCTCTTTGACATCGGCCACAGCAACTTCTTTCAAGACATGTCTCCAAAGACAAAGGAGACAAAAGCGAAAATGAACTTCTGGGACTTCATCAAAATAAAGAGCTTCTGTACAGCAAAGGAAACAGTCAACAAAACAAAGAGGTAACCCACAGAATAGGAGAGGATATTTGCAAAGGTCACGACAGAAAAGGCCTGATATCCAAGATCTATAAAGAACTACTCAAACTCGACATCCAAAAAGAAGATGAACACACCAAAAAATGGGCAAGAGACATGAAGAGGCACTTCTCCATAGATGGTACACAAATAGCTAACAGACACATGAAAAAACGTTCATCGTCACTAGCTATCAGGGAAATTCAAATCAAAAGCACACTGAGATACCACCTTACACCAGTCAGAATGGCCAAAATTAATAAGCCAGAAAACAACTAGTGTTAGGGAGGCTGCGGAGAAAGGGGACCTTTCTTACACTGTTGGTGGGAATGCAAGTTGGTGTAGCTGCTTTGGAAAACAGTGTGGAGATTCCTTAAAAGATTAAAAATAGAGCTACCCTATGAACCTACAATTGCACTATTGGGTATTTACCCCAATGATACAGATGTAGTGAAAAGAAGGGCCATATGTTCCCCAATGTTCATAGCAGCAGTGGCCACAATTGCCAAACTGTGGAAATTGCCAAGGTGCCCTTCAACAGATGAATGGATTAAGAAGATGTGGTACATATATACAATGGAATACTACACCTCCATCAGAAAGGATGAATATCCAACTTTTGTAGCAACATCGGTTGGATTGGAAGAGATTATGCTGAGTGAACTAAGCCAAGTAGAGAAAGTCAAGTATCACATAGTTTCACTTACTTGTGGTGCATAAGGTGTAATACAGAAGACAGTAGGAGAAGGAAAATAAATGGGAAATTCAGGGAGAGAAACGAAACATGAGAGACTTTGGACACAGAAACAAACTGAGGGACTTGGAGGGAGGGGGTGGGGGGATGAGAGAGCCTGGTGGTGGGTACTGGGGGCACATATTGCATGGAGCACTGGGTGTGGGGCATGGGCAATAAATCTTGGAACACTGAAAAAATAAAACAAATTTAAAGTAAAAAAAAAAGATATTCTCGACATTTACAAATGAGCATGATCAATTTTCATAAACTACAAAGGATACCATTGTCATTCATTAAAAAAAAAGAAGTCTTCAATTTCAAAAACTAAAAAAAGTACAGAAAAAAGCATAATAACAATGATAAAAACAAAGCAATGAATCTGTGTATGTTGGTATAATCAAAAATTAAATCCAATAGAAATCTCTTAAATAACAAGAAAACAAATATAAGATAAACAAACTCTGACAAAAAGAAATCAATTTGGACACCTGGGTGGCTTATTTGTTAAGCATCTGCCTTTGGCTCAGGTCCTGATCCCAGGAACCCTGCTCCACAGGGAGCCTGCTTCTCCCTTTCCTACTCCTTCTGCTTGTATTCCCTTTCTAGCTGTCTCTCTCTTTGTCAAATAAATTAAATCTTTTTAAAAAAAAATCAATGTATAAAAAGGCTGAATTAACAGTTCTTGATAAATATGACCAAAATACTATACAGTATATTGAATAATGTCTATTTTATGAATCTAAATAATCCTTATGAAACTTTGAACACTAAGAATGAATCAGAAGAACAGATAAAAAGGTGGCATTTTATCTTTTATTTTTCTCTTCTGAACTAGTAACTTGAAAATAAAAATGCTCTAAGAGAGCCTAATTATGCCTGGTTAATTTGTGATAAGCATTGGTTGATCTGAATTGATTGGACTTTAGGATTTCAAAGCAGAAGCTGTGGCTTTAAAATTGCACAAATTGTAGTAAATTAAAAATAGACAAGTTATGTATTTTTAATATGTATTTTTTCTAAATAAAATTCCCTAATTTTCAAAGTAAATTTTATCAAACACATGTTTTGTTAGTGTAGAGCATGGGTTGGCAATTTTCTTTCTGTAATACAGTAAATACTTAGGCTTTGTGGATCAGATGATCTCTGTTGCAACTGCTCAAATGTGTAGTATAGCTCGAAGGCGAACACGGGCAAAGGTGAACCAATTAAGTATTGCTGTATTCAAATAAAATTTTATTTACTAAAACAGGCAGAAGCCAGAATTTGGCCAGTGGGCCATAGATTGCCCAATGATGTAAATAGGGACTTAGTGATATCTGTTTTCTTCTTAATATTTTTTGTTTTGGGTTATTATGTGGATAGGAAGAAGGAAGCTAAGATTGAGTGATACCAAAATAGGTACACAGAACTTAGAGCCAAAGATTTCTTTCCCTAGAAACCTGGGCAAAAATCTCCTTTGATTGACTAAGTGAAAAAATCTTAAGTCTCTTCAATATTTCTAAAATTGCTGTTTTTGTTTGTTTATTTTACATTCTCATGATCTTACATACATACATTCTATCCATTTTACCCCATGTGAACAAACAAATGTCAGCCTTCTCCCTGGGTTCTCAATAAACCAACAGTCAGGCAGTTTTAAATCCCTCCCCTTGTCATATGCCTTTATTTTGCCTCTGTTTTCTGAACTGTTACCGTCTCCTTTATCTCCTGTAAAATACAAAAATAAAAATAGCACTCTTGGGCTAATTTACCCAAAAATTGAACATCTAAATCTTTGTCTTTAGGGCATTTATCAAAAAAATATTTCCAGGAACACAAAAGTTCTGGTAGTAGACTTATGAATGTTTCTACCACCCTTATTGACAGAAATGAAAAGAAGCATAGATGGGTAGATAACGGAACATGATTAAATCTTATGAAGAATTATCTGTGTATACTTCAGTGATCCTTAGAGAGAAAACAAAAGATAGTGTTGCTGTAAAATGGGAATCCACTTTGAGAAACTTTGAAATTTTTACTTTAAATGTTATTTTTTTTCTCAGTCCCAGAGATCTTGCTAACATTATAGCCTGGAATAGAATTTCTGAATGTTAGTAATTTCTTAAAATTAATATTTTATCCTTTTCCTTTTATGTGTCATGGTACTACATATCATATAATAGCAATGAGAATCTAAGAATTTTTCTTTAAGGAAAAGAAATAAATTTCTCAGTAAGTCTTATTTAGCTATGTCTGAGTTACATACTTAAATTTTCTTTTGTAACCAAAATCTTCCAGAGGTTTTAGTTCTAATTATGAAAATTCAAATAAGTAGGTTAATAAGTTAAAGGAACTGTCAAGTAGATTAAAAGAAAGTTGGTAAACGGCAAGAATAAATTATGTGAAATGTGTTGTCACAATACAGGTAAAAAGATAGCAGTTTAATTAGTTTTCAGACCACATAACTAATAAAAGATCATCTGAACAAATAAAAAAGTATATATAAATGAAAAAACATTATGGTTAAAGATGTTTATGAAAATAATAGAGAGGAACTGGAAGTACAACATTAAAACAAGTAAAAAGTGAAAATACATCATTTGTTTCTAAAAGAATTGATGAATTAATTGATCATTGAATATTTGTACAGGAAGCATAAAAAAACTTACATTGTACGTTTACATTTTTCATTTATGTTCTTAAACTATTATACAGAATTTATGTTGCTAAAGTTATTGGGAAGAAATACTTCTTTAAATATCTTTAAATAATAAAGTTAATCACATTTAAAAGCTTAAATACTATAGCAATATACTGTGATTATAAAACATTTATAGGACACGTTTTGTATAACAGCTAGAAACATCTGCAGTTTAGTTCAACAGGCAATTTAAAATGAATCCATATATTAAACCAACATTTGCAATGGATGATTTTATACTTATTATCATAAGCAGGCTCCAAATCCATCGTGGAGCCCTATGTGGGACTGAATCCCACAACTCTGAGATCATGACCAGAGCTGAAATCAAGAGTTGGATACTTAACTGACTGAGCCACCCAGGCATCTCTATTAAAATTTTCAAATAACCATTTCCCCTTAAATTCTATCCAAATGTTAATGTACTCAAAATTGTAAATAAAAGTTATGGTTCATTTTGTTATTAGTTTAGTTAATTGAATACAAGCTATTCAACATCAATAAATCAAATGACTTCTATATGTATGAATGAAGGTAAAATTTAATAACACTGAACTTAATTTCCTTATGTGAAAACATTTGGCATCTAATTTGGGATTAACTAGTAACTGCTTTGATCGAACATAATCTTTGGCCCTCTGAAGGATTTCATGTAGTTTAATTAACTTGATTTGTATTTTATATGCAAATCAATTTTCCTTTATTCAATGAATAAGATAGTCTTACTAAAGTAGCCTTCAGCTTCTTTTTAAAATTTAAACAGAAATGTTTTCAATCTCACACACAAAAATTATTATTGATAAGTAGGAAGAGGATTCTGTGACAGTAGACTGGGGTTTTGCTAATAATTTACATTTTGAGTTTTTATAAAATATAATATTCAGAAATATATGAGTAAATATCTGTTGCAGAAACAATAAGGAATGATGCTGGACACAACCTTCCTATCAGATTACAATACAGATTACAATACAATATAGATTACAATAACCAAACATTATTTGAAAACGAAGGTAGCACTAAGGAGATACTTATGGAACAATAATGAAAACATTAGGTGTAAGAAGACTTTTACATAATTTTTATTACTTCAAATATCCTAAGATATAAAGGCTAACTTATATTTTGAGTAAGAAAATATCAAAAGGAAAAGAAAAAAAATCAAAATCAAAACAGGACAAAACAAATAAATCAACAAAAAATGTTAGTAGCCCAACATGCTTTATATTTCTGGAGCCTGGAAAAATAATACTATGACATAAACATATACATATGTATACACTACTTACTAAATTACAGAAAGTCTGGTTATTTTTTTTTCCTGTAAGTACCTATAAACCCATATACAGAACATGCAGTAGTTTCACAGAGGTATTAGAAAACACAAGCAAATGCCCACACTTTTCTGATTTTTCTGTGCTGGCTGGCTTGGAGAACAAATAGTATTAGTCCTGAATTATTCCCACATGCCTTCTACTTCTTGGTTCTATTTGAATTTGTTATCTCACTGAAATTTTTAAAAAAGCAAGTATTATGTTCTTTTCCTGTTTAAGTTGAATGTCACAATTTAGGATGCTCTTGAAGAGCAGGGCCTATGCCTTACTCGTCTTTGATCTGTCTGACATTTTAAAAGTTAGCGTACCTATCCTCTACTTTCATTTTCAGAACTGTTTACAGAGATTCTTGAATTAATAGAAAACTTGACAGGAAATGCATCTTAACTAAAATTTTCAGTCACATAAAAAGAAGAAAAGGAGTGGACAAGGTAATTACATTAAAGGGTAATGTAAAGACAGTAAAATTTGAGGAAAGTGGGAAATCATGTAGGGAAAGTAAAATGAAAGTAAGAATGCTGAAAAATCATAAAAGCATTAAAATACGATTTTGCAATTAAGCAAGGGTTTCACTATTATGTAACATCAAGTTTGTCAAACAACATCTTAAGCTACTCCCGGAACATTAGTTTATTAAATGAATAGAATGATGTAGTTTGCCTTAATACCTGAGGTTTACAGGAGGTTTACAGCATAGTATGTTATTGACTATCCTTCCTAATCTAGGACATATTGAGGCCTGAGAGCTGTAAAAGTAAATAACTGGAAATACAAGGAATGTAACTTACTCAACCTGACAGAAAACCAGCTGGCCATACCTTTTCTGTTCAGTGTGATGCATTCATTGTCAAGACATGCAGAGCAATATGTAATTAAAACATCTGGAAATCTTACCAGTGAGAGGCACTAAAACTTTTATGAATCAGTATCTTCCCTTTCTACAGTGAGCTTGAGGTGATTTGTTTATCCAAAACTGAAACACTTCTGCCCCAGCAGCAAACTTTGTTGCCTTGTGGGCAGTCTTGTCCCAGAATTTAACCAAAAGCAACATAAGTTGTTATAGGGAAACTGGCTAAAAAATTATAGAAGATTACACAGACTAAATAGGAATAACTGTGTATTACGTAATTAAACATGAGCAAATTTATACCAAAGCAGCCGCAAGGTGAAGGTGACAGATGGAGATACTGACATCGCATTAAAAGCGGAATAGGCATCAATTAAGATGTTCCTGGAACCGAACCAGTGCTTATTATACAGTACCTCTATTCAGAATTTTTCAAGATCCTAGGTACAATTTATTTAATCACATATTTGGTATGAACTATGTGCTTTATAAGACAATATAGAGTTGTATAAATACAAAATGGTAAACTTACTGAGTTTAAATTACTTCCAGTGTGCTTTGTCTCATTAAGAACAGGCTCTTTTTCATAAAGAAAATGTATTTTCTTTACATTTTATTGTTTTGATTCTTTAAAAAATACAGTGTTCTCTTCTTTGATTGAGATACATATTCAAAATATTTGTAACACCCAATATTCTCCAGCTATTGGAAAAGCAGGTCCTTGTGACGATGATGGATGCTTTTGCTTTCCACCACAAAACCAAAAATCTCAATTGGACTTTCCTGCTCTAAATTGAAATAGGGGATTTTCTGAGATTATAGATGCCTGCGAGAAATTCTTCTGAAATATCAAATAAATTCCCTTTCTGTCAGTGTCTCTTGAGTTACCTCTACCTCTAGGCCATGTACACAGAAGCAGATTTAATGAGTGTTAGGGAATCACTCACATATTGCCAAATTGTTGTTCAAAGTGCTTGTGAAAATTTATGCCTCTGTTCTACCAGCAGTGCAGGATAACTCACTGATACTTTTGAAATAAATGGTAATGTCAGCCTTTACGTTTTTATCTTTCCTTAAATGATGAGCATGGTATACTATTCTCCATTGTACTTTTAATTTATATTTTCCTGATGATCTGCATTTATTGGGTCCTCAGCTTTCTTTTTCATTCATTTCTTGTGAATATTTTTTACCCGTTTTCTATTGTTGTTTCCTTTAAAATTTTGACTTTAAGATTTATACATATATATCTTTTCTTAGGTTTTTGCATCACAGATGCCTTATTACTATCATTGGTTTAATTATGACTCCATGTAGAACAAAATTTTGTTTTCATTTTTTTACTGAAATTTCATCCTTGTTTTTGTTCTGTTGTTGCTTAAGATTCATTCATAGTTGCCTATGGGTGTTATGACCACTATCAATTGGATTTTTCTGTATCAATTTTTTATTAAGCAATTGTTGTTGAAAAGCAACATGGCAGGGCTCCTGGATGGCTCAGTTGGTTAAGTGACTGCCTTTGGCTCAGGTCATGATCCGGAGACCCGGGATAGAGTCCCACATTGGGCTCCACGATAGGCAGGAGGCCTGCTTCTCCCTCTCTCACTCCCCCTGCTGTGTTCCCTCTCTGGCTGTGTTTCTCTCTGTCAAATAAATAAAATCTTAAAAAAAAAAAAAAAAAAGCAACATGGCTATTTACAGTACATTTATCCTGGCTAAAGTTTTTTTCATTAGTTCTCATACCTTTTTTCCTTATTTTTATGGAGTCAAATAATATTGTTTGGTCTTTTCCAATCTTATATGTCTAATTTATAGCCCTATTACCATGTTTAAATCTGTCTACATGATTTATACAAATAAGTAAGAGGCCTTAGTGGGATACCTCTCTCACTTGTGATAATCCTTATTTTCAGGAAATGAACTATCTTTGCATTGATGAAATACACCTCTTTAATCATGGCCCACTTTTAAAAATAAATATGCTAAATTTTTACCAAGATTTTATCATTTGGTGTGATAAAATTTTCAGTCCTTGGTTTTCTTTATTATACTGTTCTTACTTGCCTTTATTATCATGATTATATCATTTTCACAAAATAAATTAGATAATGTTAATTTTTCTCTTCAATCAGGTGTTTTTATCTTTTCTTTGAGAGTTCAGTAAAAATTTATGTATAAATTTATTCAGATTGAATATTGCATTAAGGAAGCAGAGAGATTATTTATTACATATTTAGTTTCTTAAAGATTATTGGGTGTTCATACTCTTAATATTTGGGAAGTAAATTTTGAACATTTGCATTTTTGAGAGTAATAAGGTTTATCTCAGATTACATATGAAAGTTTATAATGGAAAATCACATGGGAGGTTAATCTTTTGTTCTCAAGGAAAAAAAAGGGAAATCAAAATGCTCCTCTTGGATCTGTTGATTTTCAAGTACCTTTAATTCAAGATAACTCTTCTGCCAAAGTAGCATATTTTGGTGTGATATATTATGCCACCCTTCTCTTTATTTTTCACCCCCTAGCTAGCTAGCTGGCTAGTTATCTTTTACTTAAACTATTAATATCTCTATCCATCCAGATTTTAAATTTGGCTTGGCAGGTTCTCCATATTTTCCTGTTTGTTAGCTTAAAATTGCTGATTCCTATGTTCTGAACAGCTGAAAGAGATTAGGGTTTTGTGCTCAGCCTTTTCTTTCTCTGTGCTTTCTTCTACCCATACAGTTTCATTCTTGAATCATAACCAAATTTTTAACAGTAGGGTCATAGTCAAATGAAGTATAATAGTACTGTAGTTTAGCTTACTTTTATGAATGAAGAAGACCCAACCCAGACCCTGGTTTCAGACAGAAATGCTGGCCCCATTCCTCCATTACACTGCTGAGGGCAAATTCATGGTTACCACAGTTTACTTTAGGGTTCTGAACCTACCATAAACCATTTCACCCACAGTCACATTGCTTTCCATTTCTCTTGGAGCTTGGCTATTTCCCTATCCAGTTTTCTGTGTCTGATTTTCCCACTTTATATTTCAGGTATTATCGCTCTTTTTAGATCAGAAAGTGTATGTCAAAAAAAACCCTAAGTGACTATCATCCTAAATGCAAGTCTTTTAAAGATTGTATAACAGTTGTAATTATTTTTGTCAACCCTTGTCCTTCTCAGGCAACAGCTGTAAAATATTTAAAGTAGAAGAAATTAGTTTGTTTTCTTAACTCATTAGAACTATTTTTTTTAATTTCATTTGTAAAGAAAGTTATTCAAGTAGTAAAAATTAGTTGTGGCAGTTAAAGCTGAGTATACTAAATACCGGAGGTTTCGGAAGAAAGAATCATGTGCTTACGATTAGGCCTATCGTGGAGACTAAATCATTATTCAGGTGCTCTGCATAAGCATAGAAGAGCTGTAAGTGCATAGAAAAACTACAAATGGCTCTGATGATTTTTTAAGCATTTCTATTACAGCTCCTCCATTTTTCACAGATATTTAGTTATGCACAATTAGGCAATGTTTACTCTACAAAATCAACCAAATCAAGCCTCTTGCTTGAAAATATCTACTATAACTTGCCCTAGTGTCTAGAATTTTAATATTCTGTATTTTTTTATTTGGGCATTATTTTATATTAAAATGCAACTACTCCAAGGTTTATAATTTAATTTGTGTGATATCTAGTTGTCATACAGGACCAAGAGGAAATGTAAGATTTCACAGAGACAGTTTTGGTGTTGGTGTATAAAGGAGGGCTCAAGAAAGCAAATATTATAGGGTAATTGTAGGATTATGGATCACATCTCAAATTTTGTGAGCCCTTAAAGAACAATAAAATAATCAGTGGAATTAGATATTGCTCTCTAAACATGTAAAATATTTTCATTTGTACCTATTTGTTGGGAAATTGAAAAGATTACTTAATATATACCTCCTCACAAATCTGCCATTCTCTGACCATAAAAGGAGAACCTTTGTTCAACCACAGTAAAAAGAGGACAAGAGAGCCATCTGGATGGCTCCATGTGTTAATGGTCTGCCCTCAACAGGTTATGATCCTGTCATCCTGGGGTGGAGCCCCACATCTCTGAAGTCTCTGCTCAGCAGGAGGCCTACTTCTGCATCTCCCTCTGCCTGCAGCTCCCGCTGCTTATGCTCTCTCTCTGTCCAATAAATAAATAAAATTAAAAAAAAAAAAAGAGGACAAGAAAAACAAGAGAAATGCAAGTTAGACATGACTAGGGAGTCAAAGTCAAACATAAGCTTAAAATTTTGAAATTTATATGAAGCTAGGTAGAAAGAGTACAGACTTGACACATAAGTAGGTCAAGTTTAGAGCAGATTCAGATTTAAGAAATAGAGAAAAAAAAGATTCTGAAAATACTGCTTTGAATGGTAAAATGAGCACCATTAGTGTGCTTTGAGAAAAGTAAATAAGAATTGGATTCCTTTTCATTTAGTATTTGATGTCAAATGATGTCTCCTTAGTGCAACTCAGAGCATAATTTGAACCTCATAGGGCCGTAGCTTGTATCTGGGCCATACTATCAATTAGTTTCGTTAATGTAGAGTAAAGTGTAAATCCTGAATTGGAATCCTGAATTGGAAAATGAGGCAAGATTTTGTTTTCCTTCATGCTCAGTTATTTATACTCACAGCTATGAAAAAAAGTCACATACAGAAATACAAGGTCTTTGCTGTTGGGATTGGGATGGGTGTTTTGAATTATATTTGTTAAAGAAATATATTTAAAATGTAAAAGGTTTGTGTCTTCTCTAAGAAATGTAATTATCTAATAACTAACACTATCCTGAGATAATGTGACTCAGAACAATAAGTAAATTCAAAAACTATTTTGGGGTACCGGAAGGGCTTAGTTGATTGAGATTCCATCTCTTGATTTCATCTCAGTCATGATTTCAAGGTTATGAGATTGAGCCCCATGTCAGGCTCCACACTCAGAGTCTCCTTGAAATTCTCTCCCCCCCCCCCCAATAAATAAATAAATAAATAAATAAATAAATAGATGCATTTCTTAAGTATTATGTTATTTGGCAAACACATAAAAGTGTATAATTTTGCTGTGATTTTATGAGAAATATCTAAATATCTAGTACATGAATGAATCCCTGTCTCTGACACATAGGGATTAAAAAATTCCTTGGCCCTCATTCCATTGTTAGAATTAAGAAATATTAGCATTAGCTCCTCTAAATTAGAAGCAGTTGATCTTTGAACATAGATACGAAAGTTGGTCATTATAAGTTTATATCCTGAAGTCACTGAAACTTCTAAAATGTAATACTCACAAAATTGTTCACTGCTAATATGGCCTTCTATACTCTGAACCAAAGCAGTTAATTATTATTTAAAATGTTGTTTTACTGTATCATTTTAAAACCACCAAATTTATTTTTTTAAACTCATATAAACTTAAATTCTAATATGTGTGTTTTTTTACAGTATAAAAATTAGTCAATGATATTTTAGCAGGTGGATATGAATAAAATATTCATCTATATTTCATACTATAATATTAATGTGACACAAATAATGTTTAGATTCTATATGTTAAATTTTGAAGGAAAGGAACATAGTTTGTATTTGCTATTAATGTGCTTGTTCCAGGGGCTCCTGGGTGGCTCAGTTGGTTAAGTGACTGCTTTCGGATCAGGTCATGATCCTGGAGACCCGGGATCGAGCCCAACATTGGGCTTCCTGCTCAGTGGGAAGCCTGCTTCTCCCTCTCTCAGTCCCTCTGCTTGTGTTCCCTCTCTGGCTGTGTTTCTCTCTGTCAAATAAATAAATAAAATCTTAAAAAAAAGGTCCAAATTTAAGTTTATAATTTAAATTTGCTATGTGTTAATTCAAGTTACATTATACAATGTAAATATTAAGGCATTTATATTTTAAAAGTAAATTTTTATTTAAATTAAATCAATATAAGTCAGTAAGTATTAAAGATTCATTTGTAAGTTATTGTTCTGATGATTTTTCAAATGTGCTTTATAGTTTATTATGTCCTTTTTAAAAAGATTTTATTTATTTATTTATTTAGAGAGCACGACTGAGGGGAGGAATAGAGGGAGAGGGAGAAAGAGGGTCTCAAGCTGACTCCATGCCAAGCTCAGAGCCCACAGAGGGGGCACCATGTAGGGTTTTATCCTACAACACCAAGATCACAACCCCAGCTGAAATTGAGAGTTGGCCACCCAACCCAGTGAGCCACCCAGACACCCTTATAATTTATTATTTTCTAAAGAATTTTATGCTTAATAACTCTTTGTTATATGATACAAACTTTTACATTATTTTTCTACATACAAAATTAAGTATAGAATTCATATTGCCAAATTGAACAAAAATTGCAAATTATAATCACTTTCATTATAGCTCATACATATGCATGTATTCTGTTGGTCCTTTGTTCTAATCAATGATCGATGTGAAGTTTTTCATTTAAAGGCTTTAGCAACAATATGAAGAGAGTCTTTTAGGTTTCACAAGTCTAAATATGTATCTCTAGAAGTATTTAAAGTTTACAAAAGTGGAACAAAAATACTACCGAAGCCAACCTTACATCTTAAGATGATTCTTCCTTCACATGGTAGAATTAGTTATTAATAAATGTAAAATACATTTTGAGTATATCTGGATTTAATATTCTAAGGATAAATTTACTGATTTAGAAGATCAGAGTTAGTGCAAATACCTTCTGTAGTTAAAATGTTAAGAGGTCTGTATCTGGGGGAAAACAAATCTGTATTTTAGGATAAAAATTTCAGTCATTGATGTTTTGCTGAAAAAAAGGTGTTAAAAAATCCATTCTCCTTCAGGCAAAAGCTTAGAAATAAAAAATTTAATGTCCTTCCACTTGCAGACATAAAGAAAGTACTCAGTTCATGAACTGTGACACTAGGACAATTCCATTCACATCATATACCATGTTTCAGTTAGAAGTGATTGAATTTCTGATAATACAACCTTGACCTACACTGTGGTTATTTCTTACAGCTCACAATTGGAAAAATATTATATAAAAAGATACAAGTAGACACAAAACACAATGATCTACTCTCATCTTTAAATAAAAGATTTATGCCTTTTCATCAACTGTATATACCATTTATACTTTCTAACAGAATATTTATACTTGCATAATTACCTTCGTGTAGGTTGTCATTTAGATTTCAAATAATAATTTCAAATGAATTCCTTCTTGAGAATCTTCTTTAATGAATTAAAGACAAAATAAAAATAAATATAAAGACATGTATGAATGTCATAAATGTCACTTATTGTTTTAGACATTTTAATGCAGATGTTGCTTATTAAAAGTCCAAATACCACTCCAATATTAATTCTTAACCTTTTTTTCAAATACATATTTTTACATGGACATTCAAAGATTTCAAAAATAGTAAAATTCTAAAATATTTTAGTTATATATGTACATCTTACTTTATTTCAACATTGTGACAGAGAAATAAATTATTCCCTTGGATTACTGAGGTTGTTAAAATTTCCTGCCGGATATTTTTGCTTTTGAGGATACTTTTAAGAGCATTTCTTTAAAATTATAAAGAGTAAATGAGATGAAATAGTCTAAGAAGCCTACTAGAAGATGTGGTGATTCTTTATCTCATTTCACCCTATTAAAATTTGTTAAATCATGTTGTAAGCAGGTGTTTATTCAGAGGTATACCAGACACATTACTTAAGGAGTAAAACTGTATTTCTAATTTATAACCTCCAATTTCCTACATTATGTCCCCTGTGGTAAGCAAATCATTGTATACACCAAAAAAGGACATTATGACTCAGTGTTCTTTTGGTGGGGATAATCTTAGTTACTGTTGTTGCAGAAAAGACTTCAAGAGCCATTTTGTTCACACTACCATCAAATGAAGAATGGTTACACTTGGAAATTACCATATATCTTTACAAAATGTGTAATTAGTTCTTAACCACGTGTTTTAAAATCCTCTCTGTATCAATTTCTAATTTAAATCCATAAATTCTGACATACAAGACAGGCTTCCTTGCTTTAAGTTTTTAATTAAGTTTTTAATTTTAATTCCAGTATAGTTAACAGTGTTATATTCGTTTCAGGTGTACAGTATAGTGATACAACAATTCTATACATTACTCGGTGCTCATCATGGTCAGTGTATTCTTAATCCCCATCACCTATGTCATTCGTTCCTGCACCTATCTCTCCACTGGCAATGATCTGTTTGTTCTCTATAGTTAAGAGTCTGTTTTTTGGTTGCGCGTGCTCGCTCTCTTGCTCTCTCTCTCTGTATACCTAAACACAGTGTTTTCTGGACCTCTCCACTGGGTGGCAATTAATGTCAGGCAATTCAAAGGACTTTGTTTCCTCCCCAAACTCTACCTGAGAAGAGACATGGCCTCTCTGCTTTCAGATCTTGGAAAGCTCTTTGAAATATTTAACCTCCTTCCCACCCCCATCCCCCAAGTAACGACTTGTAGAAAAGCTATAGGAGACAGCAGTGTACTTATCTGTCTTTTTTTCAGGGACTCATTTAATGTTTTCCTTGCCTACTTCCTTAACCCAGAAAACCCTTTCCAATCCTGGGGGAAATAAGCTCTGAGAATGTATTATTGGCATTGGATCAAATATCTGAATTTGTATTGGAACATAATTATTTCCTTTTTTTAATTTAAAAGGTATACTTTGGAGCTCTAAAATCAAGCAAGGGAACAATTTCTTGCCTATCTTGTTTTGTTGCACCATCTCTTACTCGAGGCAATGAACATGAAGTGCACTATAGTCTTTTGAGAAGAAAAATGGGTTATGGGCCTTAAAAAAATACCAGTAGCAAAAATATTTATTAATATTCAAATATATCTCTCATCACATTAAAAAGATAGCAATTAATTTTGGTGTGTTTTTTTTTAATCTAGCATGCCAAAATGTGTTTGTACCAATGCATTTTAGACTATTGATCTGTGAGTATTGGCCCTAAATGAAATTTCTTCATGAACTTAATTTAGTTACAGAAAATACTTAGCAAAAAAAGAAAGAAAGAAAGAAAGAAAGAAAGAAAGAAAGAAAGAAAGAAAGAAAGAAAGAAAAATGTGTTGAGTATCTTTTACACCAGTTAGTATGCCACATAGATACAAAAATTAGAGTGCACACACATGCACACATGTACTAGCTGTAAGAATGAATGGGGATAAAGAACAGGGGAATACTGAATTTAGAACTTTGAGAATGGTGAAGTAAGGTTATTCGTCCCCATAAGTGTAGTGTCAGCTCTGCAACATTTTAGATACTTGAGTTTCTTTATTCTCATCCATTGTGGAAATTTGGTAAGTCTATATCCTGTTTCATTAAAGAAAGTACGTGTTTTTACTGTGTTTATTGAAAACTTTCCATGAATCACACAGCTGTTTTGCTGTGAAATCAGAGAGATTGATGATAGGTATGCTATTAACACGAATATCATAGACACTGATAGCTGGCTTATTTGAGAGAGACTTGGAAAAACTTTGGAGGAATTTGATAATAATATATTTCTATGGTGTATTTAGACCAGTTTTACTAAGGCCAGCATGATTTGTTCTGAGTATTTGAGGATAATTGTTTCAATGGTGTGGAACTACTGTCCTCCGTCCTGAGTTTGGCTCTCAAAGCAGTAGCCACTGATATGCTGTGTACATATGCATGTGAGGGAGCATTCACTTAAAAATATGATATGGTATGGAAAAATCTCTAGTTCTTCCCAATTGGAGTGAATTATAATGGGTAATGTAAACTCAAAATCCCCAGATAAATAAAACATAATGAAATACCTGCATATAAACCCCAAACCCCCATCACATTAGTCTGTAAACCACTTTAAACATTTCCCAACCACTAAATAGTTGGTATTATTTGTAAATAAACCCTTTATATTCATAACATCTTCTCTTTTACTATATTAACTTGACTCACTGTCCTTCATTTGCCATAAATTCCTTTTTAAAAATCTCGTTGGGATAGTGTTTGTTGTAAAATCAGGCAAATACAAAAAACAAATATGAAACACATTATATAAAATGCTCAGAACAATCCGATAATGGAAGAGTAGTCTTTAAATTGACTCTAACACCATTAAGCCTTTATTAGCATTAGCAGTATTCAGGTTTGCTCAACACCATTTCCCAATATCTACACATTTGATTCTGATATTGATATTCAACCAATTAAATTTGGATTATAAGTCAAGACTGTTCACTCATATAAACTTTTAATATTAAATTTCATTTTAGTGATGTAAATATAAAATATCCTTCTATGAACACTGACAAAAAAAAAACCCTACACTGTTTTCAAAGATAGGTAAATAAGGGCTAAATTTTGGAATCATATGTGAAAATTAGGCACCAAAATTATAGAGATAGTCTACTTACATCCTAAAAAGGACAGACTTAAAATTCACTGGCTAGGCCTATAATTTAGAGCTACAGTGGTATAGAAAATTAAGAAATGATTCCAAGCAATTTAACTTTGAATTAATGAAACTCAAACAACTTGATAATAATGCTGGGAGTGTGGAAAAATTGGCACCCATACATGTAATCAAGCAGCCAGTCTGTAAGTTGAGTCAAATTGTGGGATACCATTACATAAATTCTAACAAAGTTAGAAATACAGTAGTGTCTTTGATCTACATTTAGAAAGTTTTATGTATTTATGAAACTGCAATATGGTCAGTATTTACAAAACACCTCATAATGAAGAAAAGTTAAAATATTAAGTGACTTTAGAAATAATGGAGT
This sequence comes from Spilogale gracilis, assembly GCA_004023965.1. Taxonomy (NCBI): domain Eukaryota; kingdom Metazoa; phylum Chordata; class Mammalia; order Carnivora; family Mephitidae; genus Spilogale; species Spilogale gracilis. The sequence goes on along the minus strand of PITA01002081.1, from coordinate 62,331 downwards.
ATTTATTAAACTAATATCAGTAGCCATATAAAACTGTACCAATTCTGTATGTTTCATAAGAATAATCTTTAAAATGCAAGTAAAACTGGAAATTAAAAAGACATCATAGGGAAAGGAAGGGAAAACTAAATGGGAAGAAATCAGAGAGGAAGATAAACCATGAAAGACTCTGGACTCTGGGGAGCAAGCTGAGGGTTACAGAAGGGAGCAGTGTTGTGGGATAGGGTAGCCACGGGATAGGTATTTAAAAAGGACACCCGTTGTGATGAGCACTGGGTGTTGTACACAACTAATGAATCATTGAACATTACATCAAAAACTAATTATATACTATATGCTGGCTAACTGGACATAATAAAAAAATGAAAAAGAAAAAAGGGGGACACCTGGTGGGTCAGAGGGTTAAGCCTCTGCCTTCTGCTCAGGTCATGATCTCAGGGTCCTGGGATCGAGTCCCACATCTGGCTCTCTGCTTAGCCGGGAGCCTGCTTCCCCCTATCTCTCTGCCTGCTTCTCTGCCTACTTGTGATCTCTCTGTCAAATAAATAAATAAAATCTTAAAAAAAAAAAAAGGAATGACTTGTACCCTTAAAAAACAAAAAGGCATGATTCACTATGTTACCATTTGTGTACATACTATGCTATCATTTAAGGAAAAATGTATTATCTTTATGTAGTAGAACTGTAAGATTTTCCTGGGTCAGGTAAAGAGGAGAAAAGCCTCCAACTGATGTTGGGGCCTCAATCTCCTCCTGGGTTTCGGTTTCGGCACCAAGTGTAAAGTTTTCGGTGTCCCTGAGTGGGTAAAGCAGAGAACCAGGGGCAGCAAGTGGTTTGAGTAGGCTTTCACGGAGGCGCTCTCCAACGAGGTTCCCTGGTCCGGCAGAGAGGAGGGCCAGGGAACTAGCGCAGTGAGCTTGGCTATGCTTATTTTTATGAGCCAGGATGGGAGTGTGGTTTCTGGGAGATTTTAGATGGGAGGTTCTAGGAAACAGGGGTAGAGGTGTGTGGGGGCGGTGATATGATCTTCAGGGAATGTTGCACGTGTGGGGTGGGTTGAGTTTTGGCTTATTCACGGTGACACAGCATTCTGAAAGTGGGAAGTCCCTAGATGAAGGGTGCACAGGAGTGATGAGGACAGGTGCAGCGGCCATCTTGCAGGCTGTTCCTATGTCCACTGCTCCTACAAGAATATGCATGGATTATCTCCATTAGTCTGTAAACACACAAAAAAATCTATCAATGAAAAGAGGTGTTGTGAATGTCAGAGAGATATGGGAGAAAGAGGATATACATTTCATTGCATATGTGTATAATTCTTATTTAAAAATAAGATTCAAATATATTTTTTTAAGATTTTATTTATTTATTTGACAGAGAGATCACAAGTAGGCAGAGATGCAGGCAGAGAGAGAGGGAGGAGGCTTCCTGCTGACCAGAGAGCTCAATGCAGGCCTGGAATCCAGGAACCTGAGATTATGACCTGAGCTGAAGGCAGAGGCTTTAACCCACTGAGCCACCCAGGCACCCAAGGTTCAAAGTATTTTAAAAATGCATCCCCAACATACTTTCAACTTAATCATGTCTAAGATTATTATTTCATATTGTAAAAAATGAAGCCAATGCTCTGCATTGAATCAGTATTTATGAAATTCAGAGATTGAGTGGCATGAGTAAAACTCTGATAAGCTTTTCAACACATACCTAAATAAAGTTAAGACTGATCCATTCAGAAATTATACTTTAAAAATTATATCACTTTCTGTATGTGTTAATTCAGCTGAATAAATTGTGCTTTTTCAAATTATGCAGTCATATATCTCTATATTTTTGTAGCAAAGCCTCTTAAATACTGCAGTTGCAAAAGATTTCAATAAAACTTGAACATAGAATTCCATCATCTTATGAATTTACTCAAATTGTGTGGATAACAGAGACCAAGAACTACCCTTCTCCAGAGTACAAATGAGTAAATTAGTAAATGTGTTCATACATGTGTCTGTGCATGTAGGTATAGGTAAATATCAGATATTTTAACATACTTTAACAATGCTTAATAACAACTTGTTGATTGAAAATTAAGCAAATGAATATATGTAAACATCTAAACAAAAGAGAGATTATGTAAGGAACCCAAACACCTAAAAAGAGGATCCAAATGGTGGTGCATACTCAGTCAGGGTATTTGGCTTGAAGACTTGAGAAGCTCTCTTAATCTTCCTTCTCTGGCCAGTTTGTACATTTTGCATCCCAGAAAACATCTCCCAATGATTAAGACCTCCAAACTGTGCCTGTCGTTATGAATTCTACAGTGTTAAGAACTTTATACTTCTGATCTCAGGTAACTAGGATTTATTCCTTTGGAAAGGCAATAACTATGTAGTTAGTGGAGATTTTGCCCTCATAAATTCTTCATAACATCATTTGTTACCATAAAACTCACAAAAATAGTGGGGATGTTCTGATTTATGATATGATTCAGCACAAATGTTTGAGGACCAGAATTCAAATACACAGCAGGTGGTAATGTACAATTTCAAAAAATTTCAAAAAAAAACTTGCATTATGAATTGATGTTTATTTTTTTAGTCTGAAATAATCACATATTTTGGTTTAGTAGGCAAACTGTTCTCAAGTCCAAAAAAAAACCAAAAAAAAACCCAAAAAAATTAATCTAAAATAATCACATAATTTGATTCAGTGGGCAAACTGTAAAATCACATAACTTGATTCAGTGGACAAACTGTTATCAAGAACAAAATAGTAAATCCAGTGCTCTTTCATTGTAAATATTTATTATGTCTTATTTCCAAAACTTAAAAAAATACTAAATTTATTATTAGTTTGGTGAATGCTTCCTGTGGTGAAAGTATTTAGATGCCACACACACACCTAGTTCTCATTGCTCTCATCCTAGTGACCCAGTGAGGAATTGTATCTCTGTGATAAACTTGCACAAGCTACATTAACTAGATAAAGCAAAAGGGGCTCAGGAACATAATTCCAAACAACTTTAAAGTTTCAAGCTGTACATACCATTATGTACAAGGTTTTTCGGGGGCTGACAGTACTCATTTCTAAAAGTAAAAATATGTGAATTTTCACAATTCTGAGACAGCCATGGGTGGGGAGACAATACTTGGAAGAAAAGAGAAAAGAGGATTATTTTATATACCAATTCTTATATTTTCTATGCCCTACACAGTTCCGAAATCAATTATTTAAAGAGGAGATGTATCATATGAAATATGACTTTTTAAATAAGTTTTAATGATTCACATGTAGTATAGTGGTCTAGAATACGAGGTATAAGACCTAGGAGATGCAATGCACAAGACAGCTGTTAGGGTGATGAAAGAAATGATTAGAACTTCTATTCAAATTTTAACTCACCTTTTCTTTTTTTTTTAATTTTATTTATTTATTTGACAGAGAGAGATCACAAGTAGGCAGAGAGGCAGGCAGAGAGAGAAGAGGAAGCAGGCTCCCAGCTAAGCAGAGAGCCTGATGGGGGCCTCGATCCCAGGACCCTGGGATCATGACCTGAGCTGAAGGCAGAGGCTTTAACCCACTGAGCCACCCAGGCGCCCTTAACTCACCTTTATAAATCAATTTATTTATGTTCCTAATGTACATTATGTTAGCATAGTAGAACACATATATCTTTTCCTATATTCTTGATGTTTTTCAAACTGGGAAGTAGGTGATTAAATATATATATAGTGTGTGTATATATAATATGTATATGTAATATATATTATGTGTGTATATGTATGTGTATACACACACACACACACACACACACACACACACAACTGGATCCAGTAATTAAAAGACAAATTTCTTAGAAAGAAAAGCAAACAAACATGAAACTTAGATTCAGAGTTACAATTTTTGTTAGACTTAAGCTGCAAAGTATATGAAGTCATATCAACAAAATATTCTCAAACTATAAGTATCACTAGACCTCATTTCTTTTTCCAGATTTTTGCATCTTTATGTAAGGATAATAGAAAGAATATCTTATTTGTACAAGTTTCCAGATTATTCTTTTTTCTTATGTTCTGTGTTAGTCAACTTGGACTACCATAACAAAATACCATAGGCTGGATGGTATAAACAACAGAACTCGCTCTGGATTCCAGGTCAAGGTGCTGCCTGTTCCTGGTGAGATCTCTCTTCCTGGCTTGCAGGCAACTGTCAACCTGCTTTTATCACAAGGCCTTTTCTTTGGGGGAAGAGAGAAGGGGAGAGCGAGGGAAGAGAGGGAAGGGGAGATAAAAAGAGGGAGAAGGAAAGAAGGAGGAGGGAGGGAAAGAGGACAAAAAGGAGAGAGAGGTCCCATCTTTATTTAACCTTTATAATTATTATTCATTATTCATTATAATATTATTATGGATTGTTATTTATTTAACCTTAGTACCAAAGTCTCTATCTCCAAATTGTCACATTGTGAATTATAGCTTCAACATTTGAATTTGGGGGTATACCTTTTGGTCCATAGCATGCTCCAAGACAGGATTAAAAAACATTCACTGGATTTTTCGCCAAATAATTTCAGAGAAACTTCAAATGTAACAATGAAATATTTGCTATGTATACATCATATTTACATAAGAAAAAGAGTTTAAATAAATATATTGATAATATGTATTTATATAGGACACTGGATACCAGAAGTCATGAATAAATAACGTATTTGAATAGTCTTTATATATTTGAACAGATTTATTTAAATTATAAAACATTTCAGAATCCATACAATATTTAAACACAAAAAATGTACTTCTCTCTCTGTAGAAATCAAGATTAAATCTATAACTTGTATTACTGTATATTCATTGGAGACCACTCCATTTCTTACTATTTGAGGACTTTTCGAAGTGGGGAGAGCAGTAGCTTAAATATAATATTCCTCTCCCATTCTCACAGCAGCTCTCAAATCCATCATCTGACAAAAGGAAAAGGGGAAGGACAGAGTAGCCCAAGGTGGGAGAGTCACAGCATTTTTCCAGTGCTCTACCCTTGAGATTTTTAATGTTGCTGAAATGTACATTTTTATTCTGACATTGATGAAAGTACTCCTTCCCCTACTCCCCCATGAGGAAAAGGCAATACCTTATTCATTTAAAATAACTGTCAATAAGAATCTGCTTTTTTAGTGTAGGAAAAGAATTGTAACACAAAATTCTGTCCTAAAGGTGAGAAGATAAGTGGGGTAGTCAGCAGGGAGATTTTTTAATGTTCATTTTGCAGCAGGTCTAGTGAAAGTCGTTCTGGAGAATATGACTGACCTCTGAGTGGCAAAACATTTATAAAAATGTCAACTGTTTCCATCTTTCTACCAAACCCTATTGAAATGACTCCTGTATTTAGGGGAAAACACACACACACACACACACACACACACACACACACACACACACAGAATAGTTACTATTATTATTATTGCAACTAGAGCTTATCTTGTACAATTTTGAATTTTGTGTGCTCCAGGCACTAAAAATATCTCCTGACGCATTGAATTCTGCCATTGTAAACCCATCTATTTTATTCTTACATAATAACACCTTGAAATCTTTAGAGATTTGTTCATGAGAGAAAGCATTAGAGATATATCACCCCAGGCAAATAAAACCTACTCACCCAAGGAATATCTTCATAATGAATTATACTTATTGTAAAGGAATTGTCTGTAGAATTAATAAACTAATTATTTTCAACTTTGGGCCAATTGTTACAATACATTTTATAGCACTAGGAGGGTTGAATTATAACCGGTAAATAAAACCTCATATGAGTCCTTTTTTTTTTTCTAAAGTAGCAACTATACAAAATGACATAATACTAAAATATGCATCATGCTACAAAATAAGTCTTATAATATTTAGAAAGTATAACAGAAATATGTTTTTCAGTCTAAACATCAACTGCCTTTTAAAGATAACATTTTACACAAATAATTTTAAGTAATGACACTTATAGTAAGTTTTTTATATATATTTTTGAGTAATAAATGATAATAATGGTATTTTATTAAATCTTTTGCCATCTTGGAAGTTTGAGATATCTAAATGTGAAGTACCTAGAACAGAGCTGGAAACTCTGCCCTACTTTTTTTTTTAAGATTTTATTTATTTATTTCACAGAGAGATCACAAGCAGGCAGAGAGGCAGGCAGAGAGAGGAGAAAACAGGCTCCCTGCTGAGCAGACAGCCAGATGTGGGCCTAGATTCCAGGACCCTGAGATCATGTCCTGAGCTGAAGGCAGAAGCTTTAACCCACTGAGCCACCCAGATGCCCCTTACTTCTTTTTCTTAAAGATTTATTATTGGGGCGCCTGGGTGGCTCAGCCATTAAGCGTGTCTTTGGTTCAGGTCATGATTCCAGGATCCTGGGATCATGTCCCACACTGTGGGCTCCTTGCTCAGTTGGGAACCTGCTTCTCCTTCTTCCACTCCCCCAGCTTGTGTTCCTTCTCTCACTGTATCTCTCTGTGTTAAATAAATAAATAAATCTTTTTAAAAAAATATTTATTTATTTATTTACTTTAGAGAGAGAGAGAGAGAGAGAGAGAGCAAAGGAGAACGAGCAGGTGTGCACATTTCAGGGGCGAGGCAGAGGGAGAGAATCTTCTAACAGACCCACCACTGAGCACAGAGCCCCCATGCAGTGCTGAATCTCAGGACCTATGAGATTATGACATGAGCTGAAACCAAGAATCTGTCAGTTAACATACTGAGCCACCCAGGCGCCCCCAACCGTGCCCTACTTCTTAAATGCAGGCTTAAAAGGTCCCAAAAAGGAGAAGTAAGAAATGTTATTTGTGGTTTTGCTTTGGTAAATGAGGATAGCTTTATATGATTCCTTTTTGCCCCCCTGTGGGGTATCATGCTTGGAAATGTACATAAATTAATGGGTTTAATTGTTATAAACATACAAGTAGATAAATTTGTAAGTTGAGGATAGAGAGGATAAGGACTGTACTCAAAGTTATGTAGCTAAGTAATTGTTTCCAAGAGATGTCTTTGGTTGCAAATAACAAAAGTAACACTGAGCTAATCTAAGCAGAAAAGAGGACTTCATTATCGAGGCTCAGAACCATCTTACAGAACTCATGATTACAGATCCACTAATGCATCAAAAAGTGGTTGTTACCTAGTGTGGGATAGTTCTTTCTGGCCCCAAATTATTCATTCTTCTCTATCTGAAAAAATACTCACCTTGGCTCCCATATTTTCATGGAGTAATTTGATCAAAATTTTCATTTTATAGCTTCAGAAGTCCAAAGTTAATGTTTCCTTCTCTATCTCAGCTTAGTTAAGATGTGCATTTTTACATCGATCACCTCACAATTGAAGGATATCACAGTATATGACCTGCAGCTGTACCCAGAAAGAATGAAAAATTAATAAGGCCATTTAAAAAGTGGCTACTACATGAGCAGAACTGGCATGTCCCTTATGTCATGGCTAATTGTCTCAAAATGCATGAGTTGAACACTACTCTGTTTTCTAAAAAAAAAAAAAAAAAAAAAAAAAGCCTGTCGCATTTTCTCTTGTACCTTCCTATGTTTTCCCCATGTGGCCCTAAGTAGTTGCAGTAGTCTTTAGCTAGAAGTAGCAACTTAGATTGCACAAAGTGGGATTCAGAAATGTTGCTCTTATAGGGGAAAGTCTATAATAACGTAGGAGGTATGGTACTTGGATAGTAAATGAGTTTAATGGATGAAGTTTCAATTATTCCTCCTGACCAGAGAGGTTAATTAAGGATTTTGAGTAATTTCTGCCTTTGAAAATTAAAATTAAAATAAAGACACATGGAGCTTTACACTTTAAAACCAAGACACGTGAAAGTTTAGAATTTAATAAACTCTTTACACAGTACTCCATCTGATGAGTTTAGCCTTGTGTTTCCCCTGAGCGCAATAAGCAATGGAAGAATGGAAGATATTTAAATTTTAATTTTTAATTAGGTACAAAGGGAGGGAGAATTATTTTGGCCTCTTCTTCCTCCCTATGGAAGTAGGAATGCCACGGAAAAACTGTTTAATACCAGAACTTCTTAAAGAGGGATTGAAAGCCTGGAACATTTTCATACACATAACCATTTTAAAGCATAGTCTCCTGCAGTGCTATATACAACAATGTAACACGGTGTTGGAGAGCGCTGGCTCCATAGTTAGACCCTAGGGGGCAATATTGGTTTGACTACTGACATCTCTATGGTATTGGTCAAATGGCATCCTTCCTAAGTCTCAGATGCTAATCTATTAAATTGACTTAATAATAATAACTATCTCTAAGGGTTTTCATGACTACTAATGCAGAAGAATACATTGAAATATGCAGCATATAGTAAATCTCAATAATTTTAGTTACTATCTTTATAATTAAGCACTTTTTTCAAGTAAAACATATGTGCACTTGAATCTCTCCTCTGTTAATTATTTAGCCAAGAAATTTAAGTCATTGAGACATTCCTATTTTTACTCATTAAAATAGCTGACGATCAATGTCAACAAAGTGTTGGTATCACCTGTAAGCTTGCTAGAAACGCAGAGTCTCAGGCACCTCAGGATCTAGTAAGTTAACAAGATCCATTATGCATTATAACATTTTAATAAGACCCACTGTGTAATTAGTGAGGCCATTAACGTTTGAAAAGAATTGTGTTCATTCCTGTCTCTCTTACAAAGTAAATGGGTATGGTTGTTGCTCAATAAATAGTTGTTGGTTTGATACCCCATATCTCTTTCCTGAAGCCAAAAAGTGAAATCTCAGTTACACACTGTTGAGATATGGTCTTTTTGTTTCACAATTATTTGATTTTTATGTAAATTTGGTAGGTCCTGGTTTGAGATCAGATGGGGAGAGTCAAAAGAGAGGTGGGTCAGTGAACACTACGTGACAGTAAAACTTTGGGAGGAAAGGAAGATAATCATGGGCTGGGCTGCTCTGCTTGTAAAAATTGACGTGTGTCAATTTTCTCTCATCCAATTGTCAGTCCTAGTGTAACTTTCAAGGATATATAAATTCTTTCTCCCTCTATCCTAACTGTAGTGTATGACCTGACAGTTGTTGTTCTTTTCTTTTTTTCCTTTTTTGTAATGGAAGTAACTGACTTAAGCTTTAATTGCTCTGATTGCCTAGGCATCCACTTTAAATATGGATATTTCAAATAAACACAGTGCTAGCCATAAGACTAGAGAAAGAGCCGTCCCCTCCTCCCCCCAACCCCAACCCTCTGGACTCCTTTGTAATAGAGATTTTGGTTGATTTCAGTAATACATCATTTGGGACATTTGTTTTTTCTCTTCCTGCTTCAAATTCCCTGTCTTATATTTTAAACTCATCAATAAACAGTGAGCCTGAAAATCCTAGGCTCCCATCTTCAGACCCAAATAAAAATAGAACCCAGGACCCATGTACTCACTCACACCCCGCCCCCGACTTTGCTGGGTGGCCTTAGGTGTGCCATGTAATATCGAGGACTGTAAATAATAAACCTTGTCTCTTTCAAAATTTCCTGATGGGTATTGTTGAGGACATTTCACAATCATAGTAAGAACCACAAGGGGGGTGCGTGGGTGGCTCATTTACTTAAGCAACTGTCTGGCTCAGGTCATGATCCCGGAGTCCTAGGATAGAGCCCTGCATCAGGCTCCCTGCTCCGAGGGAAGACTGCTTCTCCCTCTCTTACCCCCCTGCTTGAGTTCCCTCTCTAGCTCTGTTTTTCTCTGTCAAATAAATAAATAAAATCTTAAAAAAAAGAAATAAAAGAACCACAAGCACTGCTCCAGCCAAAATATTGTTTCTCCATAGGCTGAGACAAACACGAAATGGAAGAAGCAACTTATCTTCTTGAAAAGAAGATTTTCTTATATGGAAGTAGTGTAGGAATACTTGATAAACATGACTAGGATTGAGAAACAAGAACAGATTCACAATTTGTTAAAACCAGCTCTATGACCTTAGAAATTCCCTCAAATTGAGATTGTTCATTAATATAATTAGGGAGCTGAAGTTCCTGACATGGTAAATTCCCATAGGCAATAATATTCTTATCCTATTAAACTGTTACTATGATATATAGGAATAGAAACACAAACATCCTGCTTCCTTATTTTCACCAGTTCTTTCCCCGAAAACGCATTCAATTCTCGACAAATCTAGAATTTGATTCAAATTACACATTTTAAAAACAGAAATACGATCACTATCTATTTACCTATCAAAAGAAGATGATGCTTTCCCTACTAAACTGCGTTAATGTTTTCATTCCTTTTTTAGTAGAGGAAGTATGCCTTGACATCAAACTGTATTTCAAAGCTATAGTAACCAAAACATTATTCTACTAGCATAAAAACAGACACATAGATCAATAGAACCCAGAAATAGAAAGCCAAAAACAAAACCATGACTATATGGTCAATTGATTTATGACAAAGGAGGCCAAGAACATGCACTGGGGAAATGATAGTTTTTTGAATGAATAGTATTGGGAAAACTGAACAGTCACATGCAAAGGAATGAAAGAACCTTATCTTACACCATACACAAAAGTCAAATCAAAATGAATTAAAGGCTTTAACAGAGGCACCTGGATAGCTTAGTTGATTAAGTGGCTGCCTTCAGCTTGGGTCATGATCTCAGGGTCCTAGCCCTGCATCGGGATCCCTGCTCAGTGGGGAGCCTGCTTCTCCCTATGCTCCTCCTCTTCCTCCTGCTCATGCTCTCTCTCTCTCTTAAATAAATAAAATCTTTTTAAGCAAAAGTGTTCAACAGTAGGCCTGAATTTAAAAAAAAAACAACTCATAGAAGAAAACATAAAAGTTAATCTCCTTGACATTGCTCTAGCCATGATTTTTTGGACATGACCCCGAAAGTAAAAGTAAGTGGGACTGCACCAAACTAAAATTTCTGCAGAGCATAGGAAACCACCAACAAAGATGAAAAGGCAGCCTACAGAATGGGAGAAGATATTTGCAGATTATGTATCTGATAAGAAGTTGATATCTAAAATACATAAAGAACACTTACAATTAAGTAGAAAACAAAAGAAAACAAAGCAAACAATACTATTTAAAATAGGCAGAAGAACTGATTAGACATTTTCCCAAAGACATACAAATGGCTAACAGGTACATGAAATAATGCTCACCATTATTAATCTCAGGAAAATGGAAATCAAAACCACAATGAGGTATCCCCTTACAGCTGTTAGAATGGCTAAAATAAAAAAAAAAAAAAAGAGAGACAAAAAGCATAGGTGAGGTTGTGGAGAAAGTGGAACACTTGTGCACTGTTGGGAATAATAAATTGTTATAGCCACTGTGGAAAACAGTATAGAGGGTTTTCAAAATATTAAAAATAGAAATACCATATGATCCAGCAATCCAACTTCTATGTTTATGTCCAAAAGAAGTGAGAAAAGATCCCACAGAGATGTTGGCACCTCCATGTTCTTTGCCATATTATTTACAATAGCCAAAATATTGAAAAAAATGTTAAGTGTCCGTCAGTGGATAAGTGGATATGGAAGGTATGGTATGACATATACAGTTTCTCATTGTTCAGCCATGAGAAAGAAGGAAATTTTGACATTTGTTCAATGCAGATGGATCTTGAAGGCATTATACTAAGTGAAATAAGTCAGACAGAGAAAGACAAATGCTAAATTATGATACTTATATGTAGAATCTAAAAAAGCTGAATTCATAGAAACAGAAACTAGAATAGTGGTTGCAAGGGAATTGGGGGGTGGGGGGCAGAGCAGAATGTGGTTAAGAGTACAAACTTCCACTAAAAAGATGAGTAAGTTCTGGGGATCTAATGTAAAACAAGGTGATCAGAGTTAATAATACTGTATTATATACTTGAAAGTTACTAAAAGAGTAGATATTAAATGTTCTTACTACAAAAAAGATATGGTAATTGTGGGACATGGTGGAAGTGTAAGCTAATACTATGAAGTTAATCTTATTTTGCAATACATAAATGTTTCACATCAGCACGTTGTATATCTTACACGATTTATATGCCAATTATAGCTCCATAAAACTGAAAAATATAAAATATTTAAAAATAATCTACTATCAAATGCAAAAAATAAATATTAGAAGTATGGTTTAGAAGAAAGCATAATGGGTGCACCTGGGGGGCTCAGAGGGTTAAGCCTCTGCCTTTGGCTCAGGTCATGATCTCAGGGTTGGGCTCTCTGCTCAGTGGGGTGCCTGCTTCCCCTTCTTTCTCTGCCTTCCTCTCTGCCTACCTGTGATCTCTCTCTCTGTCAAATAAATAAATAAAATCTTAAAAAAAAAAAGAAGAAGAAGAAAGCATACTTAAATCGAGATAAGAATATCTGGATTTCAAAGAATCTTGGTTTCAAATATCTTCATCTATAAAAATAAATTAATACATATTTAATATATATTAAGGTATCTAATTCAGATAATTTTTAGTTAGAATAGTGGAATTTTAGTTTTCAATAATTTAAAACCTATTTATAATTTTTTACTTCCATGAGGAATTAATTTAAGTTCAGCTGCTTTGGTTTGTGAATAAAGTGAAAAGATTTGGTTATAAATATAAGTGAAAATACAAGAGCATAGGAAAATACAAATCAGGAGAACAGCTCTATGAATAACATGAATATAAGGTTTTTTTAGGTTCTCTTAAAAATGTGCAGCTGTATGTACAGCTTTATCATAGAATTATGAACATTTGTTTAAACTACTGTTGTAGTAACACAATGAAAAATGCCAAAAATTTATTCCATGTGATAATCTGAGCTGAATATGGCTAATGAGCAGTGTGGCTTACGAGCAGTGTGGGCCCAGGGCATGTAAAATTTGGCAATTGGACATACCCCATAATAGTCGCATCACAAAAGCAGTAGCATTCCTGAAATCTAGTATTTCATCCATATTTTGCAGGTGTCCAAATTATACAATCTTAAAAATTATTGGCTCATAATATATAAACAGGATTTTTATGAGATATTTTGTTTCATTTTGCCAACAACTTTTTTCCCTCTTGGACCAATGCACATTTCTGGGAACACAACTGTTCTAAAACATGGATCCACCTCTAGAACACCTCATTATGGTAACAAGAAGGAAAACTGACAATTTTGTGATGACTGACAGCATGAAGATTTTAGAGATACAAATTTATCTTGAAAATCAGTGTAAATTATTATGCACATATAATAGTACATATTTTTCACATGAATAAAGTCTCAAACTGAAATAAGTCAGCTAGCTTGTGCAGATGGATGCCATTCTAGCTGGACAGATTGCTTTAGAAAATGAGGGACAAAAGACAAGATATAAAACCGTTCAAGAGTATCCTCTTCAATCGTTCTTTTTTTTTAGTTAGAATAGTGGAATTTTAGTTTTCATTTTTTTTTTTATTTTTTTTCTCTTCAATCTTTCAAAATGTTAAAGTACTGAATTATTATGAATAAATACATTTCGAAAAGAAGATTTTTAAATTAATATCTTAAAAATTAGGTACAGACAAGTCTAGAATAGTTTGTCATATTTTCATCTCTCTACATTTCTATACATATTTCATCTCCATACTAAAAATTCCAAATATCTAATTACTTAATACTATTTCTTTATGGCCTTACAATGAGATTTTGGGATTCATGGTATTTCTTTTTTTTTTCTTTTAAGATTTTATTTATTTGACAGAGAGAAACACAGCTAGATAGGGGATACAAGCAGGGGGAGTGAGAGAGGGAGAAGCAGGCTTCCTGTGAGCAGGGAGCTAGATGTGGGGCTCCATCCCCAGACTCCAGGATCATGACCTGAGCTGAAGGCAAACACTTAACAACTGAGCCACCCAAACGCCCTGGGATTCATAGTATTTCTAGTAAGATGTAGTAATGAGGAAATCTTTACTTGTATGCAATTAATACTCTACATGTTTAGAGTGGAAAAATAAATCACCTATTGTTGTGAGCAAAGAAATGTGCCATACAGGTTGCCCAAAAAATGAGGCTCTGATGCCCTGGGAAAAAAATGTCTATTCATATCTTCTGCTGATTTTTAAATTTATTTTTAGATGGGGGAGAGTAGGAGCAGAGGAAGAGGGAGAAAGAGAGAATCCTAACAAGGCTACTTGCGCGGCAGTGAGCTTGACACAGGGTTCTCCCAATGCTGAGGTCAAAACCTGGGCTGAAATCAATGGTGAGACTCTTAACTGACTGAGCCACCCAGGCACCCCTTTCTGCTCATTTCTTAACTGGATTATTTGTTTTTGGGGAGTTGAGTTTGGTAAGTTCTTTATATAGTTTAGATACTAACACTATCAGATAAGTCACTTGCAGATATCTTCACCCATTCCATAGGTTCCCTTTTAGTTTTGATGATTGTTTCCTTCACTGTGCAGAAGGTTTCTTTTGTTTGTTTCTTTTTTCCTTACTGTATGCCCAATAGTTTATTTATGCTTTTGTTTCTCTTACCTAGGAGATACTTCAAGAAAAAAGTTGCAACATCTGATGGCTAAGATGTTACTGCTTGTGTTTTCTTCTAAGGTTTTTATGGTTTGAGGTCTCACATTTAGGTCTTTCATCCATTTTGAATTTATTTTTGTGCATGGTGTGAAAAGCGGTCCAGTGTCTTTCTTTGCTTGTTGCTTTCCAGGTTTCCCCAACACCATTTCTTGAAGAGACTGTCCTTTTCTCATTGGATATTCTTTCCTGCTTTGTCAAAGATTAATTGACCACTGGGTTAATTTCTAGGTTTTTGGTTTTGTTGCATGGATCTGTGTGTCTGTTTCTGTGCCAGTGCCACACTGCTTTGCTCACTACAGCTTTGTGATGTAACTTGAAGTTCAGAATTGTGATGCCTCCAGCTTCACTTTCCTTTTCCAAGATTACTTTGGCTATTCAGGGTCCTTTGTGGTTCTAAAATACAAATTTTAGAGTTTTTTGTTCTAACACTGTGGAAAATACTGTTGGTATTTTCATTGGAATTTCATTAAATGTGTAGATTGCTTTGGGTAGTAGAGACATAATAACAATATCTCTTCTTCCAATTTGTGAGCATGGAATATTTTTCCTTCCATTTTTTCATCTTCCATTTCTTTTATAAGTGCTTTATAGTTTTCGGGGTATAAGTCTTTCACCTCTTTGGTCAGCTTTATTCCTAGGTATCTCATTATTTGGTGCAATTGTGAATGGGATTGATTCCTTGATTTATTTTTCTACTGCTTCATTATTAGTGTATAGAAATGCAAAAGATTTCTGCAAGTTGATTTTATATCCTGCAACTTTACTGAATTCATCTGTCAGTTTGAATGGTTTTTTGGTGGAGTCTTTCAGGTTTTCTGTATAAGGTATCATGTCATCTGCAAATAGTGAAAGTTTTGCTCCTTTCTTAATGATTTGGATGCCTTTATTTCTTTTTGTTGTCTGATTGCTGTGGCTAGGACTTCCAATACTGTGTGGAATAAAAGTGGTAAGAGTAGACATCCTTGTTTTATTCCCGATGTTAGGAGAAAATTTGTTAGTTCCTCCTCATTGTGGATGATGTTAGGTTCTTCCTATATGGCTTTTATTATGTTGAGGTATATTACCTCTAAACGTATTTTGTTGAAATATTTTTCTTAAATGGTTGTACTTTTCAAATGCTTTTTCTGCATCCATTGAAATGATCATATGGTTCTTATTTTTTCTCTTATTAACATGATATATCACGTTGATTGATTTGAGGACATTGAACACACTTGCAACCCAGGAGTGAATCCCTCTTGACTGTATGAATGAATTTTTAAATATATTGTTGAATTTGTTTTGTTAGCATTTTATTGAGAATTTTTGCATATAAGTTCATCAAGGATATTGACTTGTAGTTCTGATTTTTACTGGTGTCTTTATCTGGTTTTGGTATCAGGGTAATGTTGGCTTCATAGAAGGAGTTTGGAAGTGTTCCATCCTTTTCTATTTTTTGGAATAGTAGAAGAATAAGTATTAACTCTTCTTTAAATGTTAGAATTTGCCTGTGAAGCCATCTGGCCCTAGACTTTTCTTTGCTGGGAGATTTTTGATTGTTGATTTAATTTCTTTGCTGGTTACTGGACTGTTCAAAATTCCTATTTCTTCCTTTATCACTTTCAGTAGTTTATACATTTCTTGGAATTAATCTGTTTCTTCTAGATTGTCCAATTTATTGGCACATATTTTTTCAGAATATTCTCTTATAATTGTATGTCTTTTTTAAACATATTTTTAAAATATTTTATTTATGTGACTGACAGAGAGAGCAAGAGAGGACAAGCTAGGAGAGTAGTAGAAGGAAAGGGAGAAACAGGAACCTGCTGAGCAGGAAGCCCAATGTGGGGTTCAGCTCCAGGACTCTGGGGTCAAGGCAGATGCTTAGTCATCTGAGCCACCCAGGTGCCCCAATTGTTTGTATTTCTGTGGTATTGATTGTTATTACTTCTTGCTCATTTATGATTTTATTTATTTGCGTCATTTCTTTTTCTTCTCTCTCTCTCTCTCTCTCTCTCTCTCTCTCTCTCTCTCTCGTTTCTTGAAAAGTGTGGCTAGAGGTTTATCATTTTTATTGTTTTTTTTTCAAAGAAACAGCTCCTGGATGCCTCGGTGGCTCAGTGAGTTAAAGCCTCTGCCTTTGGCTCAGGTCATGATCTCAGGGTCCTGGAAGCAGGGAGCCTGCTTCCTCCTCTCTCTCTGCCTGCCTCTCTGCCTGCCTGTGATCTCTCTCTCAGTCAAATAAATAAATAAAATCTTAAAAAAAAAGAAAGAAACAGCTCCTGGGTTCATTGATCTATTCTGTTGGTTTTCTGTTCTGTTTTTTGGTTGCTGCTGTTTTTTGTTCATCTGTTTGTTTCTATATTATTTATTTCTTCTTTAATCTCTATTATTCCCTTTCTTCTGCTGGTTTTAGGTTGTTTGTTATTTATTTTTATTTTTTTATTTTTTTAGCTTCTTTAAGTGTAAGGTTAGGTTGTTTTTTTTGAGATTTTTCTTGCTTCTTGAGGTAGACCTGTATTGCTATAAAATTTCCTCTTAGAGTTGCTTTTGCTGAGTCCCAAAGGTTTTGGACCTCTATGTTCTCATTTTCATTTGTTTCTATGTACTTTTTTTATGTCTTTTTTTATTTCCTGGTTGACCCATTCATTGTTTAGTAGCATGTTGTTTAACTTCTATGTATTTGTGCTCTTTCTAACTTTTTTTCTTGTGGTAGACTTCTAGTTTCATAGGGTTGTGACCAGAAAAGAAACATGGTATGGCTTTGATCTTCTTGAATTTGTTGATGTTTGTTTTGTGGGCTATTATGCAACCTATTCTGAAAAATGTTCCATGTGCAGTTGAAAAGAATGTGTATTCTGCTGCTTTAGGATGGAATGATCTGAATACATCAGTTAAGTCTCTCTTAAGCCCAGTGTGTCATTCAAAACCTTTGTTTCCTTGTTGATTTTCTGTTTAGATGATCTGTCTGTTGCTGTAAGTAGGGTGTCAAAGTCCTCTACTATTATTGTAGTAGGTCCTTTATTTTTTATTATTATGGTTCCTTTATTATACTTCCTTGATTTGTTTTTTTTGTTGTTGTTGTTATTTACTATTTGTGTTCTCCCAAGTTGGATGCACAGATATTTACAATTTTATATCTTATTGTTGGATTGCCCTCTCTATTATTATATAATATCCCTCTTGTTACAATCTTTGGTTTAAAATCAGTTTCCCTTCCCTTCCCTTCCCTTCCCTTCCCTTCCCTTCCCTTCCCTTCGTTCCCTTCTCTTCCCTTCCCTTTCCTTTCTTTCCGAGGGGTAGAAGTGCAGAGAGAGCATCTTAAACAGGCTCCATGCTTAGTATGGATCACAATGGGGCTCTGAGATCATGACCGGAGCCAAAATTAAGAGTTAGGTGCTTAATAGACTGAGCTACTGAGGTGCCCCACAGTTTGCCTGATGTAAGTATTTCTATTGCTACTCTGGCTCTTTTTTTTTTTTTTTTTTTAATTCTGGCTTTGTTTTGACATCTACTTGCATGATGAATGTGATAGTGGCTGGGGGTATGAGGCTGGGTAACACAGCAGCTGTGTACTCCATGGTTGGGTAGGGTGAGGGTGTGCTAGGCCTTAACAAAATTTGCTCTGAGTTTAGTACTTGGGCCAGCTGACTTGGAGTGGGCCAGTCTACCACAGAACTCCTGGGCCTGGCCCACTGCTAGCAGGTTAGGTAGCAGGAATCTATTCAGCCCTGCTTCCTGCAAATGGCCCTTTGTTTTTGCTAGGGGGTAGGGGAGAAACATGGTGCCTTCCAGCTCCCGTGTTTTGGGAGAAGTCCCCCAACGTGCTCTGAAATTGTTATGAACAGATCTGTCTCCTATTTCCTCTCTGTGTTGTATAAACTGCCATTTTTAGTTCTTATCTCCAGAGGCTGCTCTCTCTCTCTCTCTCTCTCTCTCAGATTTTATTTATTTATTTATTTATTTATTTATTTATTTATTTATTTGACAGAGAGAGAATACAAGCAAGGGGAGTGGCAGAGGGAGAAGGAGAAGCAGGCTCCCCACTGAGAAGGGAGCCCCAAGTCGAGGCTCCATCCCAGGACTCTGAGATCATGACCCAAGCCAAAGGCAGATGCCTAACTGACTGAGCCACTCAGGTGCCTCAGGCTGCTGTCTTTTAAGGGCAGTGTGACCCAGCTATCAGTCGGCATCTTGCCTGGTACTGAGTCAGCTGATTTTTAAAGTTTTGCATCCAAGTACCTCTTGTTCTACAAATTCACTGAATACAGCCTCTGTGGTTTTCAAAAACAAATGTTATACGGATTAATCTCCCCACAGTGGGCTCCCTGGTGTACCTGTTTCTCTTCCCTTTCTACGTGCGCAGTTTACTCCCACCTGTGGCAGTCTCCCTCAGCCTTCCTGAGGCTTTTATTTGCAGCTTCTTCTGTATATTTAGTTGTGGAGTTTGTTCTGCCAGTTTTTGGATTGTTCTCCTCTTTATTGGCTTAGATGTAGATGATATCTAGTTGTAAACATGGGATGTGGTGAGTTCATAGTCCTCCTACTCCACCATCTTCCCAAGCTCCCTATTCTATAGCCCTTTTACTTATACCAGTGTGTCCCTGAGCTGAAGAAGAGGGAATTTGTTGGTAGGAAATTTACTTTTCAGAGTTAATGAAAATTATTTATCCTGAACACTGTATAAATTCATATATAGTTTAGTTATTGGTTGAATTGTGGTATTCTTCTTTTTTAAAAAAGATTTTATTTATTTATTTGACAGAAACACAGCTAGAGAGGGAACACAAGCAGGGGGAGTGAGAGAGGGAGAAGCAGGCTTCCCTCCAAGCAGGGAGCCCAATGCAGGGCTCGATCCCGGGTGTCCGGGATTATGACCTGAGCCGAAGGCAGCCACTTAACCAGCTGAGCCACCCAGGCACCCTGGTATTCTTATTCTTGAAGCATTCAAAATATGGAGCTAGCAATTAGAATTTTGTTTGGCTTAGTGCATTTATCAGTGAGAATATACATTTGATTCTTTATTACTCTGTCATGACCAAATCAAACATACGTGCATTGTTTGTATCATTTGGAAAATCATTATTAGAAACCAACAATTTCAATGGAGAAATATATGGAGAACTAGTTGTATATCATTGGAACATCTGAGTGGTCCATAATTTCAGCAACTCTGGCTGCATTGGCTTTAAGATTTGAAAAGTGGACCAGCATTAGAAGTTTTTGCCAAAAAAAATATTCTTTTTATTACAATTGGAGGATAAGGATGTGACAGACATTAACTTGGATACTGACAGGCAATGGCCATGTAATAGTAAATATTATAGATTCTAAAATTTGGACCATATGGTGTTACTTCCCTGCTTTCTGTGACTTTGGGCAACCTATTTCACAAAATTATTAGGAGAAAGTATTATAAGAATTGCACATGAAATTCCTGCCATAGTTGTTGATAAATGGTAAGTGTTCAATGGCTAATGTTTGCACCTGTAGGAAAATCATTTACCTTGACTTTGAGGCCACTGATACCATAATATGTTCTAGGTTTTCATTACCTTCAATCTACAAAGAGTTAATATATGGGTAAGTGTGCATAAGGACACACAGATAACAACTTGTGAAATAACAAATAAAAACAACATAATCTGTTTTATCTGCTTGATATACTCTTCCCCTTATGTAGATTAACTCAAGAACCCTTGTATTTTTTTATACGCAAATACTTGGTTTACTTTCATAAGAATTTAAAATTGTTCTTATCACTGATCTTGAAATAATATTTTATCAATAAGATGTCACTGATTATTATAATCCAATTCTATGGGATAAATGTGATTTTAGAATACACAACATTCTTTTTATACTTATCTATGAACAATATCAACAAAAATTGTAGAATACCTATGAAGGGAGTCATTATATTAATGTATTTTTCTTCTAAAATCTGTGTATAAACGAATGTAATCCATACTTTTACAGCAGTTAATTTAAGATAAAAGTACATTTAGTATCACAATTTGGCAAATCTTAAGGCTCAGTACTCTTATTAGTGGTGTTCTAGGCCTCTGAGTCCATTTGATCCCCCCATATAATTAAGGATTTAACTCTCTGAGATGACTGATTACCAGATGACAATTAGCTGAAGAACTGCTGCCTCATGCTAAGAATTTGTGTATGTAAAGTATTTTACCAAACATTTAAAAAGCATAGCTTTTGTGACAATTTATGTACTTTTGTCCTAAACATGTATACTTGTTAAGATTTGCTTTCATCTGTAGCACACCAGATACTAAGTTTTACCAAAAAGAACCTGAAAATTGTGAAAACTAAAATGGTCCAGTCAAGTATTTCACAAGAAGGACCAATGGGAAGTTTTCTAGAATAGTTGATGTCTAAGATAAGTTCTGGAAAACAAGGAGATTTTAAAACTAATGGTAAAAAAAAATGTAGACTACTGAGGGCGAAAGGCCTAGTGTGAGTAAAGTAAGAGAGCAGAAGAGATCACATTATTTTGTAAAAGGAACCAAAAATGTACATAGAGGAATGCAGGAACAAAGCGTTGGTAGGAAAGCAGAAATCTCATCCCAAGAGCCATGAAGAGAAACTCCCTCTGGCATTTCTGCTTTCCTACCCCACCATCTGCTAGAGACTGCTTGACTTCTTTGCCTTCTTCTTCTGGGTCCCTTTCATCTTTGAAGCCAGTAATGGCATCACATCCCCTTCTCTAAAACTGCCTCCTACCACCTCCCTCTTTCAAAGACTGTTGTGTCATTCACAGTGATCTCCCCATTTTAATATTTTTAATTTAATCACATTTGTAAAGGTTTTTTTGGTGTGTGTTTTGTTTTGCCCTGTCTTTGTGTTTTTGGTTTTTCATTCTTCCATGTATAGGTTCCTGGGATTAGGACATATATATATTGTGATGTTGGTGGGGGGTATTATTTAATCTTCCACACTCAGTTTTTATTAAGAAGGATAAAATAAGAGGCACCTGGGTGGCTCAGTTGGTTAAGTGTCTGCCTTCGGCTCAGGTCATGATCCTGGAGTCCCGGGATTGAGCCCCGCATCGGGCCCCCTGCTCGGCGGGAAGCGTGCTTCTCCTTCTCTCGCTCACCCTGCTTGTGTTCCCTTTCTATCTGTGTCTCTCTCTGTCAAACAAATAAATAAAATCCTAAAAAAAAAAAAGAAAAGAGAAAGGATATAATAAACCTTTGACTCACTTTAAGTAGTTCTCTTGTATCCATGTAAATATCTCGTAGGGAATGTACTAAAACACACATTCTGTGGTCACATTTGAGACTGTAGGTTATGGAGTAAGTCTTACCTAAATAATGAATACTAATACACATATTAAAAAAAATAAAACAACAACAACTAAACACCTTTTCAAGTGATTCTGAGGCAGATGATTACAGAATAGGATACTTTGAAAAACAGTAACGTGAAATTTAGGATTGACATAATCAAGTTTAAATTTTAGGAAGTTTGCTTCTCTAACTGTATAGAAGATGGACTAAAATAAGACAATTTCAGAAGGTATGGCTTAATAGATATTTAGAAGACAGATGAAAAAGATAAACTTGGAGATTAAGGAAATAGGCTATAAGAATAGTGAAGAAGAAGCTTGACACGTTTGTGAACATTCCCAGTTTTATAGCGTGGAAATGTGAACAGATGACAATGATGATAGTGTGTTTGAGTAATAGTGACTATAAACCAGACCCTCACAGTCAAATTAGTCAATAACAATATTTAATATTTCTTTAGTACCTCAGAAATTTAGGTTCATCAAATGAAAATGCAAATTAGTTTCTACTTTAAAAGTATCATACTTACTGAATTTGGAGCTACTTTTACCTATTGAAAACTAGTAACACTGACTAAAAATATAACCCACATATGTATCCCTATATATCAAATTCTTTTAAATAGCCCTGTTGAAGTATAATGCTTTATTTGCTTTAACTATACAGGTAACGAGGACACCCTTTGTATGGTAAATTTTTGTTGTTTTTTTTTTCTACAAATAATTGCAAGTTTATAGCCTTTTCATATTTTTTTTCCTTTCCTGAAGCAGTAATCAGTTTGCATGTGGGAAAGCAAGAAATGTGTCACTTCCATAAATAGGTTTTTCCATAAGATTTTATAGATCAAAGTAATTAATTAGTTTATCACCTCCTCATCATCTTGAAATTTGGAATTCTCCTGAAAATCATTCTCCAAATAAAAATATCTTTCTTTTTAACATTGTTCCACTTCAGATACAGTTTTAGCACACCTAGCAATTATGAATACATTTCTCATTTCTAATTCTATATAGATAATAATATGTGAAAACCTCTGTTATCTTTGCTTATATTTAAATATTGGACGGCATTTGACCCGGAGCAGCTAGCTAACAGTGTTAGTCTGCACCATCTGACAGGAAACAGATAAAAATTTATCATGTACTTTAAGACATTTTAAAATAAATTATTAGAGAATTACACTTGCAGGTTATTTATTTGAAACATGACACAAGTGCATGAAGTTACTAATGTTCTTCATTGTTGAAGAGTTGTCTTACTTAAATACTACCTGCCTAAGGAAAGCTATACACAGATGTTTTTTACCTTGGTTTCATTATATTCATGCTACCTTATTGGCAGGTACTAGATTGACTATATAATCTCTTGTCCAGTTAGAAACACATTTAAGAAAGAAGTGAGTGGGAAAATTGTTATTATAGATGGGACATTGGGAATACCAATATAAATTATGGCTGCTCCAGACAAAGCAAGACATGTGGTTACCATATAGCCTAATTTCACAGTTTTTCATAGTTCTAGCTCTTTCTTCTAGTCCCTTAGGGTCTGCCTTCATATTCATTTTTGTCAGCTTATCTGATAAAGTTAAATGGAGCAATTATGCTAAAATTTAAAATTTGGAATATTTTTTCCCAATAAATATCCCTAGAGCAAGCCTTTATCCAAACAGTACCTATATTACTAGAAACAATTTTTAAATATTTTTAAAATGTTGTGTGTTTTTTTTTTTTACTTCTTTGATTCTTCAGTGCATTTGTATTCAGTTATCTTAACTATGCAAAAAGCCACCCTAAACTCAGTAGCTTAATATAATGTCTATTTGTTTAGCTCACTTTCTCTGACATGACAATTTCAGTTGCTCTAAGATGGTGGCCCCGCTAATCTTGACGTGGTTCAGTTATGCTACCAAGCCTGTTGAGGGGTAACAGGTCTAACCTGGCTCATTCAGTATAGCTATCCATGTTCCAAATGTCCTTTTATTCTTCAGCAGGCTGTTTAGGGTTTGCCCACATACCAATCTGCAATGTAAGTGGTATAAGACAGGAAATGAGTAAGTACAAGGTTTTAAAATATTTATATCTATGCACATGTGTATATAGACACTTGGTCTTCCATATAAATTTCAGAATTCATTAGGGATTGATTCCAAATTTAAATACATTTTTCTTGGGGTGCCTGGGGGGCTCAGATGCTTAAGCATCTGCTTTGGGCTCAGGTCATGATCTCCAGGTCCTGGGATCGATACCCATGTCAGGCCAGCAGGGAATCTGCCTCTCTCTCTCTCCCTCTGACTCTCCCCCTGCTTGTGCTTTGTCTGTCTCTGTATCTCTCTCAAATGAATAAATTTTTTAAAAAATCTTTAAAAAAATAAAAAATATATATTTTTTCTCTTTTTTTCTTTTTTGGGAAACTGGACAAGATCTACTTTATTTTTCCTTTGATTTCTCTTTTTAGTATTTGATATTATAGGATATCTAAATTTTATTATCTCTTATCTGAGAAACTTCTGTAGGCCTGCAGTGAGGTTGAGAATGTATCAAAGACCAAAATGCAGACTCTAAAGGAAAGGGAAATATTGACCAGCAGTTGTGCTAACCGAAGGTCAGAATAGCAAATGCTTGTTAAGGTGAATTTCAAAGAACATTACTGTACAAAATAGATGGGTGTTGTGCTTTTGTTGTTAATACCACTATTTTTTTCAAGCATGTAAATGATGCTAGTTGCAATGTAAATTAAACAATAAAAGCTCACTTCGTTTTCATCTGCACCTACTGTTAAGGCTGCCAGTGATCCAGTGAAGTCTCTGATGCAGTTTGAACCAAAAACTGGGATTTTAAATCCCCACTATTGAAGCTTTTCCTAAGGGCTTGTGATACCAGTGGTTATGTATTCATCAACATCATTACCATTACTACCACCATCATTATTAATTGTTATTATTTTTATTACGAGTTAGCAGATTTCTCATAAAGTTGTCGTTTTTCACCCAAAACTCTTCAGAATGTTGATTGTCTTTCAGATAATTTGAAGCATGTAACGTGTATAGTAATACGGGGCACCTGGGTGGCTAAGTCGTTAAGCGTAGGCCATTGGCTCAGGTCATGATCCCAGAGTCCAGGGATCCAGCCCACATCAGGCTCCCTGCTTGGCAGGAAGCCTGCTTCTCCCTCTCACTCCCCTTGCTTGCGTTCCCTTTCTAGCTGTTTTTCTCTCTGTCAAATAAATAAGTAAAATCTTAAAAGAAAAAAAAGAGAGAGAGAGAGAGAGAGAGAGAGAGAGAGACAGAGTGAGATCTGCTTTAATGGTGGGCATTGGTTCCCTGTGGCCAGTGAGTCCCTTGGCAGTGAGAGGCCCAGGGAGGGTAGTCAGCCTAACACATCCCTCTCAGTGCTGTAGTGGAAGAAACCCCTTTCTGTTCTCCTCAAGGAACAGATTTAACAGTGGGATGGGCCAGGTGCTTTGTAACCTGGGACCTATTCCCTCACAAGATGATAAACCCAGCTCAGGCTGTTTGGGTTCCTTTCCTCTTGGTAGGAAAGTGTTCCAAGCCCAGGGCTCATTCCTAAGCAGCTGAGAGGGAGTTGAAAGACTGCACTCATGAGACTGCCTTTTTCAAAGCCTCGTGTATTTTTCCAGAGACATATATTGTCAGAAAGGTATGCTCTTAGCAGGAACAGAACCAATCAAGACATTCCCTCAAATTATAGCCATACAAGAGATGAGAAAAGGAGCTCTATCAATAGCATCTAATCCTAACTTTTTAAAATTATTTTTTCTAATTTATTTTATTTATTGACGTATAGGTAATATACAATGTTACCTTAATTTCAGGTGTACCCCGCTGTGACTTCATAGCACACGTTCCTCAGTACTCACTGTGGTAAGTGCAGTCACCATCTATCACAATACGATATTACAATTTAATCGACTATAGTCCTTATCCTGTATTTTCATCTCATGACATATTTACAACTAATTTTTCATTCATTAACTATCCCTTTGTAAATTGGACATTCTGTTCTTCATTTTGATTTCTTTTGATTATCTTTCTATACATTTCTATAAGTATGCCTTTTCCAATTGAGCATTTTATATAAAAAATGCACTTTGTTAAAATGGCAAATACATTTATTTTTTTTCTGATTTGAGAACTGCAACTTAAAAAACAATATATAAATATAAATATATATATATCCTATACATATATGCAATAAGTAGATACATATCCTATACATATACACATATCCTATACATATATGCAATATGGGATACACAGTTTTAGGAATATGCAAAAGAAATCCACACATATTTATGAAAAGACTTGTAATCTTCACAGCATTATTTTTCTTCCAATTCCTGAATCAATAAAAACCCCAAGCCCATCAATAAAATAATGGGCAAATAAAATGTGGTCTCTTCATACAATAGGCTACCATACAGCAAAGAGGGCAACTCAACAGTTACTATACCAAAAAACCTCACATACCTCATGTTGATGCAAAGAAGCCAAAGATATAGAAGAGTTCCTTCTGTGTAATTTGTTTATATAATGTTTCATTTTTTAAAAATTTTTTTAAAGATTTTATTTATTTGACAGAGAGAAACACAGCTGAGAGAGGGAACACAAGCAGGGGGAGTGAGAGTGGGGCTCGATCCTGGATCTCCAGGATCATGACCTGAGCAGTCACTTAACCAACTGAGCCACCCAGGCGCCGCCTATACAATGTTTTAAAACATACAAAACTATTCTATATTGTTATAGGTGAGGATAATGTTTATTCTTATTGTGCAGTGTAGTGGCTTGAAGAGTGTGTGCCGAAGATGTGTGTTTTTATCTAGGTGTTGGTTACATGAGTGTATTCACTTTGTGGAATTTCACTGATCTGAGCACATGATTTGGAGTCTCCTGTTTGTTTATTTTACTTCGGTGAGATATATAAAACACACACAAAATAGGTCTTATGGCTCCATATATTATAAAACATCTCAAAAAGTTAGTTGCTAAATAAATTTTGAAAATAATTACCTGGACTCTTTTGCTGAATATTTACTGGCCAGAATGTGCCATTTCATATCTGCCTTCAGGATGTGGATTCATCATTTAAATGAGGAAAAAATATTTGAACCGAAGCTAAGCAAATGTGAATATATCTAAGTTCAAAGATCAACATGTATTAGAAAGTGTGAATCTCTCCAAACATGATATATGCTTTTACTTAATATAGTTTGGAAATCTTAACAGGATGCAGGTATCACTTAAAAAGCCAGCTATGAAATCCAAAGATGCAGAATAACATTATTTGAATTTTATTTTATTTCTTTATTTTTTAAATATTTTATTTATTTGACAGAGAGAAACACAGCCAGAGAGGGAACACAAGCAGGGGGAGTGAGAGAGGGAGAAGCAGGCCTCCTGCCGAGCAGGGAGCTGGATGTGGGACTCGATCCCGGATCTCTGGGATCATGACCTGAGCCAAAGGCAGTCGCTTAACCAACTGAGCCACCCAGGCGCCCCTGAATTTTATTTTTTTAAAAAAATATTACTTGCAAATGTAGATCTCCCTATAGTTCTTGGAGTCTGATATTTTTCATTATTTTCCACTGAATAGCAATAGTTAGGGTTATTAAAATGAAAATGTGTTGGACTAAACTGGACTAAATTCAATAAGATTTCAAGATCAGGTAATTGTAAAATACTACTGAAAATACTGCTAAAATAAAAGAAACTTTGATTGACTTGTTTTCAAAAGGTTTTGCAGCCATACACTGCTATATTATATCCAAAGCTAAACATTGCTGAAATAGTTCTTCCTAGCTCTAGTAAGATATTACATACCAGTTCTAATAAGATATTACATATTCTCTAAGCTAGGAATTTTAAATGAATTTTTTTGCTAGACACGTATGTGGACCACAATCTCTAAAGAAATTATGTAGTATCTCAGGAAATTTTTCTGGTCCAGTGAATGGTTCAGAGATTGATTGCTTACTGCTGCTTGCTAGTAGAGTTTATGGACTGTTTGCTTATTTCAAATAGTATAAACTTTGCCAGCAACAAAGTTTCCTGCAGAATGTCTCTTCAAGAAAAATGTATCAGCATCTTAACTGTGAAGGTGAAACAAGATTCAGTTTTTTTATATTAAACTATAGATTTTGAGACTCTATTGCAGAAGCTATCTATTTTTTTAAATTAAAAAAAGAAAATGATTGCTACATATTACATGCCTGCCCAGGAATATAGGAACAGAGAGTCTTCTCTCATATTACTCAGATTCATATTATCTCCAGTTTTCTTTTTCTTTTTTTTTTAAGATGTTATTTATTTATTTGAGAGTGAGAACATAAGAGAGAGAGAAAGAGAGAGAGAGAGAGAGAGAGAGAGAGAGAGAGAGAGAGAGAGAAAGAGAACATGCACAAGCCAGGTTAGGGGCAGAGGGAGAGGGAGAAGCAGACTCCCCACTGAGTAGGGAGCCCGATGGAGGGCTTGATCCCAGGACCCTGAGACCATGATCTGAGCTGAAGGCAGACACTTAATCAACTGAACCACCCAGGTGCCCCTACCTGCAGTTTTCAATGTTAATTTCTGTTTTGAATGAAACACTCTGCATTGTTCTTAATGTTGGATTGTAATAAGACTTTTCCAAATATATTTTGCATATATTTTTTCATTCAAACATTTAAAAATGTATATATTGAATACTGTACTGTGTGCTTGTCATTGTTATAGATGCTGGAAATATACAAATATATGACATATGGCACAAGACAAATCTTAAACCCTAGAAGAATGTCTTGATAAGAGGATAATAATAAATTGCTACTTCAAAACGTATCTACTGGTTTTATAAATTTCCAATTGCTTTGTATATGTGCACCAGAAGAAATAATTTCATACTGTGTCTCCACCCACCCCTACTCCCATACTGTCTCCCTCCATACCCTGTCTTTCTGAGGTCTTGATAAGCAACTGCTATTCTATGTCTAATTCAAAATTTCTTAAACTCATAAGGTGAGAGAACTAATGCTTTGGGATATATTTTCATGTCTATTAATCTCATTTTTACTTATAAGAAAATTGATGAATTTTCAATTTTCTTATAAGTAAAATTTATTAATTTATTAATTTTCCTATTGCTTTCTTTGTAGTCTCTTAAGTCCCACAGTGAAGTAGTATTGCTTAGAAATTAGGACAAATTAGGGGTGCCTGGGTGGTTCAGTTGGTTGAGCATTGGGCTCTGGGTTTTAGCTCAGGACATGATCTCAGAGTCCTGGACTGGGCCCCTTATATCAGGCTCCATGCTCAGCAGGGAATCTGCTTGAGATTTTCTCCCTCTGCCCCTTCCCTGATTCATGTATGCACTCTCTCTCTTAAATAAATTAATTAATATTTTAAAAAAATTTGGTCAATTATTTATGAAGGACAACAAAATGAAAGTATGAGTATATTTTTTTAAATGCATATATTTAGCTCCTGGAGACTGAAATTACCAATTATCAGATATAAGAAATCTAAATGAATTCCAGTGTGCAAATATAATTTAAGATTTTTCTCTAAAGACTAAAAGTAAAAATAGTTCATATATAGTTTTATATTTTAATACATATCATGAATATTGGCAGGCTACATATTCAATACATTCAATTTTCCATACCCGGTACAAGAGTAATCATTTATATCTTTGGCCAAAAAAAAGATTAAGCATGGATAGCTTCTAAGAAAGCATTTTTGCCAATCATAAAATGTAAAGGAATAAAATGCAAATTTAAGCGTTTTCATCCTATTCCATGTAACTAGAATGAAAAGAACTTTTTCACATGATTTACCAAATAGAATGGTATTTAGGTAAAAGCTATGAAATTCATTTATTTTAACTCAGTAAAGGGTCTTCCTAACATAAAACATTCCTGCTAAGTTTTTTGTACATTTTTTACTGATATGTCAAAATTTGTAAATTCAAAGTGTATCTTAAAAGTCAGAGAGATTTTAACATGCATTCTACAATATCTTATGTCTTTGATATCTGAAAATAAATTGTTATAAAATTTATCCAGATCTGTTTCTAATCACTTGTTCAAACCATGAAATGGATTTCAGTAAGTCATTATGCAATCTGATTATTCTCAGTACTAAGAAGAATGCATATATTTACAGGCCATGAATTTATCTTTTTGGTAGAAATGTAGCTACAGGGATTGTCAGGAATGGACAGCAGAGAGTTACATTGCTTCACTACTCTGATATAGCAATCATTTTTCACGGCTAACAAAATTACTTGGATAAACCCTATTACATTATTGTCACTTAAATGTAGAGAGAAATTTTTCCACTCCAATTATAACATTAAAGATTAAGAAGTATAAGCTTGACTCAAATGGATACTCCAAGCCCAGTGGACCACTTATTGCTACTATTATAAGTAGAGTGCTTTATCTGAAAATTAACTAAAATTCTAAAATTGTTTCAACCAAGGACTGCTTGAGGATTTTAGGTCACAAAGTTTTTCAGGTATTCACTGAATCATAAACAAACAATGTAGAAAAAAATTGTAGACTGAGGTACTCATATCATGAGAGGTACTTGTAAGGTTCACTTGAAAACTAATTTTGTTTCAAGTATAAAATTATCTTGTGAAAAAAATAACAAGCTAAGAGTATATTAAAGTATAAGAGTATACTTTTATATAATATATAATTTATGTATATTTTGCATATATATAAATTATATATATAAAATACTTTGAATATATATTATATATAATAGATATATTTTTGCATATATATAAATTATATATATAAAAAATACTCTGAAGCAACATGACCCTCCTATCTGAAGTTGGGACAAAAGAGTCAGAACGCTTCTAAGTGGGAAGGAACAACAAATTCTTTTCCTCTGAGCTTGCAAAGAGCAGGAGAAAATATTAAGAGACATTTATGGCACATGTTGTGAAGGACATCTTACAGACTGACAGAAGCAGATTGGAAAATAAGGTAGGAAAATTTACGTAGATTTAGCCTGAAGAGCTTTAAATGACTGACCTATGATTTAGAGATCTGTTGTTGCATCTCTATAAAGTTGTAAAAGAGGCAGTTAGAAGTGGCAACAACAACAACAACAACAACAACAACAACGAAAACCTTCCATTGATTCCAGTGTTAGAACAACAGATTTGGGAACAGTTGGCCCACAGGGGTAAGCCAACTAATGTGAATTAAAGGTAATTACTGTTGAAGAAATGTAGAGGAAAAGGAGAAAAAAGTCTCAAGTGTAGATCTAATGTATAACAAAAAGAAGAAAAATATCTGGAAAAACAATGAGAAGGAAGAGTAAAAGATTTTGAAGACTATCTTAGAAGGATTTGTATTTCAAGCCAAGGAAGCAGAGAGGTCCTTACAAGACCTATCAACCATACCCCAAATACACAGAGATGTACACTGCCAACGGACAAAAAAATCTAATCTTTGGTTTAGTTATCAGGGTAGAGTAGTACAGACTTACTAAGCAGAGCAGATATAAAGAAACTAAACAAAGCATTAGAGTAGAACAGGAGAATTAGGGTATTAAAATGAGAAATGCTGAGATAGAAAGCCATTCAACAGAATCTGATAAAGAAGCCAAGGAACCTAAAAAATTCAAAGTCAGACTTTGATCACAGCTACAATATAAGATATGCAAGATTTCAGTGCCATAGTGTATAGGAGGTATGAAAGGCCATGAGGCTGTGGCAAGGGGGTAGATTTTTTAGACCATGAAATCCTGTCAATTGGACAATTCCTTTAGAAGAGGAAGTTTAAATACATTAATTTTCACAAATTGCTAAGAAGAGACTGAGTACCAGAACAGAGAACACTGAGAAAATGTGAGACTCACATTCCGTAACAGTCAACGCTAATCATATTAAAACCTCCTCAAATGGTAACAGGAACGATATTGATAGAAAGCTTTTAATGACTGGTACTAGAATCACTTAGGGAAGAGTAGAGAAAGTTCTGAAACCCAGAGCTAACATTAATAATAGAGATGCTCGTGCCTGTACATGTGTGATTCACATATTCCGCATTGTGAATAAAGAAATACTTCTTCTCAACCTTTATTTATAGAAATTTTGAGCAAAGAGAAGAATTGAGATCCACTGGAGCCATGTTTGTAGTATTTATATTTGTCATTTTGTATTTGTTAAAAGTTTGTAACTTGATTGAAGAAAAATACAATGAATTCAAGGCATTAGTTACATTTCAAAGACATGAAAAAATGAAAATTAAGTTTAATTTAGTTTGAAATTCAGTTTTCTGTTGAACAGTGACTTTGGATTTTTTCTTTTTTTGAAAAGATTTAATAATTTATTTATGTGACAGAGAGAGAGAAAGAGAGAGAGAGAGAGAGAGAGAGAGAGAGAGAGAATACAAGCAGAGAGAGGGGGAAAGAGAAAAGCAGGCTTCCCGCTGAGCAGAGAGCCCAGTGTGGGCCTTGATCTCAGGACCTCCGGATTGTGACCTGAGCTGAGGCAGATGCTTAAGGACTGAGCCACCCAGGTGCCCCTGGATTTTTATTTTCAATGTCTGATTCACACAAATGTCAAATGTCTATTAAGAGACTACCTTTTTATATATATGCTTTAAAACATTTGTAATATTTAAAACATTATAAAATAAATTATGAATAGACATAAGAAATATGAAGCAGAATAAAAACAGTAATAATAAAACAGAACACTTTCAATATTCTTGAAGTGAGACCTTGTTTCCACTGCCTTACCTGGCTTCCTAAGGAGATAAACCAACACCCGGAATTTTACTTCCATTACTCACTTGCACTAAAAAAATGCTCATGTATATGGTATTCCTAAGGAATATATCATTTAGTGTTTCTTAGTTTTGAGCTTTAAAAATATGTTCATATTATCATATTGTATATGATGTTCTATTATTATTCCTTTCATTCAACGTTGCATTTCTAAGACTCATCCTTGTTGTTATTGTAGGAGATTATACATTCATTTTCACTGCCTTAAATATTCCATTGTATGCAAACACAATTATTCACTTATCCATTTCAAATAAATAAAAATGTGTCATTACTAATTTTTTTGGCTATTAGGAAATATAAGGCTAATACCTTATGCACATGTATCTTGTTGCATATAGATTTATTCTTGGCCATATTCTGAAGAATAAAATGACTATGTAAGAAGTTTATAAATGTTCACCTTTACAAGATAAAACCAAATTATTTCTTAAAGAGTTTGTACCAATTCAAACTCTCATTTTCAGTGAATAAGAACTATCCACCTTCAATTTTTTTGCCTATATTTAGTAACATTAGACTTTTTAATTATGGTGAATATAAGTGATATACTTTAGTAATCTTAACTTTCATGTCCTTCTTTGGTAATAAAATTTAATTAATTTATTTTTTAGCTATAAGAAGGCTGATACAATGTAGGACATGCTTGTTGAGGAAGGACTTAACCACTGAATCCATAACTACATTATCATCTTCCTTAATCAATGCGTTATTGCATCAGTGAAAAATAAGTCAGGCTTGTATAATCAGACAGAAATTAGCATTGTCTTCCTCATTCTTCTGTCATAGATTTTCTCCTTTGCATGATCCAACTCAGCCATCTATTCTGAGACGTTTTAAACTGTTCAGCATTGTGCATTTCTTTCTGATTAGATGCATTATATTCTAATGTAATTTGTGTCTGTTTGACAATACAGGGTATGCGCATCCTAAAGTTGGAACTGCATTGAAATAGCATTGGATTACCAGCATAGAGCAGGGCATCTCCCTCATTGCATGTGCTTATTAACTTAAAAGATAGTTATTTCTGTGTTCACTCTTTAGTAGATCCCTTTGCATAGCATTCATCCCTTCAAGGAGTGGCCTTCAACTATATTATACTCCAGTTGGAGAGTTAAAGGACCATGTTTAAACAGCTAATTTCACCAGATGTCAATGAAATACATGCTGAAATTATAAGCCACAGGTTATGGGGCTGTAATAGAAAAAAGTAAGATACAGGTATGGGAAAGAATAGAAAACAAGTGACATTAAAGTTTTTCTTTCATTCATTGGCATGAATATAGAGTAGAAATAAAACTAAGGTCATTCCATACTGATAAAACAGAAAAATAGAATGGCTCATTCAGAAATCATAAATCAAACCATGTCTAGACTATAAGATATATGCAAGTACTGATGGATCATTAGGCAGTCAAGTAGAGTGGAATAGCTCATAACATTACCAAAAATTGTTATATTATTCTGGATTTTTAATTGAATGGCTTAAATAGAATTATTTAGAGTCATCTAGTATTTGGGGAAGATAATTCTAATATGTCAGGGTAAAAATATTAAAGAATAATTATACTAGAGAACTTTATTTAGTTCCATGATATCTTTGTGTTAATATTTAGCTTCTCCCTTTGATTTTTGGTAAAATAGAGTCTCTTACTATATCAAAATTAATCATACAATATTCATATGTATTATATTCTGAGTTATTTCTTTATGCAAGAGATAGCATGACAAAGAAATTCTTGTGTTGTAGATAATTTTCTATTTCATTTGATTTCCCTGGCGTATTTACCCATGCAAAAAGTGAAAGTTGTTCCTTTTGAAATACTGCTGTCCCAGGAGGGAAAGCATTCTACCAATACTTCTTAGAAAAAAGGGAAAAAAAGGTTATAGATTTGAAATTTCTAATAAGAATTAAATAAATATATATGTAAAATTATCTGCTTATATGAAATAACAAATCACCAGATGAATTAAATTTTAATTTTCTGTATCCAGTTATGTTTATTCTGGACAGATCATTTCCTGCCTATACTAAGTATGTGTATATAACCTTAGAGATATAGTTAATGAACTAAAGAAATTTCTAGAAAATAACCTAAATATGTTTTTAGGCATCTGTTTATTCACTGGTGGCCAGTTTTTACCTGATTCTAAAAGAAAAAAAAGAACTGTAAGTACCTTGGTAGTAGAGTGTGTTGAAGGTGGCATGTGAGAAAAGTTTTGTCTAACTATTCCAATATAAATATTCCCAGGACCCAGTTTTTTTATAAGGGTAAATACATAATACAGTAACAACGATATTCCTAAATAAATGAAACAGAAGTCCTCCCAAACACCTGCACATTTATATATGCAGTGGATTTATTCATAATTATCGAAACTGAAATTCAAATATCCATTGACTGGGTGACTCTGTACAGACTAGGGTGATCCATCCACTGGGATAGTACTCAACAGTAGAAAGAACACACTACACAAAATGGAACCATGTGGATGAAGCTCAGAAACAGCAGGAAATCTGAAAAGTCCAAAACTGTAATACCATTTAATTAACTTTCTATAAAGGACACAACCAGAGGAAAAAGACTTCCCATGACTGGTTCCCAGGGCCTGGGTTTGGAGAGAGAAAATTACCTACAAAGAGCATCAAGAAACTTTTTGAGGTTTCAGAAATATTCTGCCTCTTGATTGCATGTGGTTATGATACTGCATGCATTTGTTTGAACTCAGTGGTTTGTACATTTAAAAAGAGTGGATTTCTCTGAATTTAAATATCTCAATCTGTCTATGAAAAAGGAAAGAAAACCACACAAACCAAATGAACAAGGAAAATCATCCAAAATAAAAATTCTAGGGAATATTATCCTAGCTTTTAAATATAAAAAGGACAAATGTAAATTATTATTTTTTTTTAGAGTTGGTCTACAAACTTCCAGGAAATAAATCAAATTTAAAAAAAAAATAAGCTTCATTTCATACATTCAAGTAAGAGTAGCTTTTCTATGTATTAGATTTGTTAAGGTTTATTGTCATTAGATAAATAAATTCCTCTATACTAGATTAAGGTATTTTAAAAGAGATACTTTTCCCATTTAAAGTAAAGGCCTTCATGATTTTAGTGAAGTTGTTGAATTATTTCCAAGATAGAATGACCTCACCTGTCAGTTTCCAGGCCACTCTGAAAAAAAGAATAAAGAATGTTATATGGTAGATACTTCAGTCTTCACCTCTCTGCTCAACATAAGTTATCCTTGATTAATTTCACCTGTAACAACAATTAAATTCACAAAAAATTCTTTTCTGAGGTTGAAAATTGGCACAAAAATGTGTTCATTTTTGGTATTAGCTCCATAACAAGATTTTAGGACAAAGTTATTGTATTTATTTTATTCACTTATTCATTTATTCAGTAATATCTCTTCAACAGGTAATCCGTGACTGGTGTATAATAGTCTAATAGTCCCTGCTCTCGATAATAGTGAACAGTGACAATCCACCTCTCATGGGGGCTATGTCCCAGAAGGAGAAGGGAGAAGACAAATTAGAATGTACTATTTAGCAAATAGGGTAGTTTACTACTGCAATTTGAATATGTTTTAAATTTGCAGGATAGTCTGATGGGCAGGACCTGGGTAAAGTGGTTTTGGTGCTGATCACAATTCACCCTAAGGAGTTAGGGCCTGAACTAAATAAAGTATGGTTAAGAGTGAATTTAAGTGAAGAATTGGAAGAAAGGTCTTACAGTCAGAAGACAACCAAATGAAAAGGCCTAATGCTGAGAAAAACAGACCAATGACAAACACAGGAGCATTTTCAAAAAAACACAGTGAAGTCCTGTTTCTTGAAATGTCACTGCGTAATAGGGAATGGCTGGGGGAAACTCAGGTAGGACCTTCTAAATGTGGTTAAAAGTTTGGATTTTATTCTAAATTCAGTGAGAAATAAGTGAAAGTGTTCAAATATGGTAGAAGTGTGATCTCAGTTATGTTTTAAAATATCTGCTCTGCTGTTTGTGTATTGTCTGGAAGGGCCAGGAGGAAATTGCATTATTTTAGAGACCAGTGTCTAGGTTGGTTCCTATCAGGGGAGCCTAGTACTTGCACAAAGGTTCTAGCAGTAGAGATGGAGAGAAGTCTCTGCATAGGGGTGGATCTTAGTTTACTGCCAACTGAAGTGTTGGGTATGTTCCTTAAGATTTTTTGGGAATGCAATAGACATAGCTTTCTAAATAAGGGTCATTGATTTTTGTATATTATTTAAAGTGATGGGGCTAATTAAAAGAATGCTTTTAATCATAGCAGATTGTGACAATGAAATTTAAAAGCTTCTGAATCATATAAAACAAAGCTTACTCTTTCCAGGAGGTTCAAATGGACCAAGATTGTTAACAACCGGTATTAGTACCTGTTACAGAGGACAGGGAGGGGGCAGGGGATATTATGCATAATTTGGTCATATTCCTTAATGGCCCAAGTGAGAAATACATGAGCAACAAAATAAATAATGCAGTACTGGATTATGACCCAAAGTACAAAATAATATCCATGAGTCCATAGTGATATAAGTGAATGACCAAGTAAATTAAAAAAATTGGAGAAATGGCAAATTTCCCATACAAAAAAAAATCCTCATAATGATGTGTTCAAAAGGAGAGTATAATTTCCTAATTCTTCAATTTGGGCTATGCATAGTGACTGTCTCTAATGAGTACAAATAAAAAAAGAAGAGTCACTTTACAGTGGAAAATCCTGATAAACATTACCTAATCCTGGTGATCAAAGTCAATATCAACAATGAAAAAATATGTTGATGCCCTGGTATTATAGTTAGACACCGTATATAATGTGATAAAAATGGCACTTTATCTCTGTGGTATTCCTCTGCAAACCTACAACCCCAATACACCATGAAAAAAAACACCAGAAAAATCATAGTAGGTAGTCACTCTACAAAATACCTGTCCTCAAGATGATCAAAGTCATCTGAAACAAGGAGGTTTGAGATACCATCCAAGCCAAGAGAAATATGTGAAGACCAGATGACTGAATGTAATGTGATATCCTAGATATGAGTGAAAAACTGCAAAAGTCTCTTAGACTAAGCTACGGAAATTTGAATCAAGTATGGACCATAGTTAATAACACATCAATATTAATTACTTATAATAAATATACCATACTGACAAGATTTTAAAAAGGGGAAGTTAGATGCAGAGTGTATGGGAACTCTCTATACTATCTTCTCAAAGTAAATATAAAACATTTTTTAAAAAAAAATCGATGAAGGCGCCTGACTGGCTAAGTCAGTTAAGTGTGTGCCTTCGGCTCAGGTCATGATCCCAGAGTCTGGAGATCAAGACCCACTTTGGGCTCCCGCTTCGTCCCCTTTCTGTGCTCGCGCTCACTCTCTCTCAGATAAAAGAAAAAAAAAATACAATTCTTAAAAAAAAAAATCTTTGAAAAGTATCAGCAGAGATTTTTTTTTAAATGAAGTCTTGCGGGGCGCCTGGGTGGCTCAGTTGGTTAAGCAACTGCCTTCAGCTCAGGTCCAGGATCGAGCCCCACATCAGGCTCCCTGCTCGGCTGGAAGCCTGCTTCTCCCTTTCTCACTCCCCCTGCTTGTGTTCCCTCTCCAGCTGTATTTCTCTGTCAAATAAATAAATAAAATCTTAAAAAAAAAAATGAAGTCTTGGGGTGCCTGGATGGCTTAGTTGTTGGGCATCTATCTGCCTTTGACTCAGGTCATGATCCTGAGTCCCAGGATCAAGCCTCGTATTGGGATCCCTGCTCAGCGTGAAGACTGCTTCTCCCTGTCTTGTGCCCCCTGCTTGTGTTCCCTCTCTCACTGTGTTTGTCTTTGTCAAATAAATAAATAAAATCTTTAAAAAAAAAAAAGTCTTATTTTTTCAGGATATCTGCTGCATAGCATTAGTGAAAAACAAAGTCCTCCTAGGAACTTTGTGCATCAGACTTCCAATTTGTAGCATACATTTTGCTGCCTTTAGGAAGATTTTATTGGCCTGCTGTATTAGTTTGCTGTTTTTTCCTAACAATCCACCTCAAACGTAGAGGCTTCAAATAGTGACCATTTATAATTACTGTGAATCTATGTTCCAGCTGTGTGGTTCTTTCGGTCATGCCTAGATTCACTCATGCATCACTGACAGTCAGCTAAATGGCTCTGCTCTGAGAGTCAGCCTGGCATTGGCTGCTTTGTTTCTCTCTCATGTTATGTTATTTTCGGAATACTCACCTCGTCTTGCTCAGTGGTTGTATGGCTAGGTACTTAGAGAGTAAGTGGAAGCATGTAAAGCCTGTTCTCAAGCTGGCACAACTTCACTCTTGTCACATTGTATTGGTCCAAGTAATCACTGGGCCAGAACATATTTGAAGGGTGGAAAAATCAACTCTACCTGATAATGGGGGGAGTTGCAAAATCACATTGTCAAGAGACACGGATAGAGATAAAGAAATAACTGTGGCCGTCTGACAGGCAATCTAGTGTGTCTGCCATGCAGAGCTCATCCCAGTTTCTGGACCCCTTGTCACTGATCTTGTATTACATTTCCTGCTAGATTTACTCTCAAGGGACAGGTACAATACTTACATTGTTTTATGGGACAGGATATTTCTTTGTAAATTGGTAGTTCAGTAAATGTTACATTTTAAAAATGCAGGGTTAGGGTGTATTTTTCTAATTTCTTTGAGATACTAAAAGTATCAAACACTTTTTAATAGAACTTTAGGGTAAAGGTGCTTCAGTATGATATCTACATAAAGGCACAAAATCTCTGTCTCTTTGAGGTCTTATATTATTATCTTCAGTAGGGTAATAGTGGTTATTGTAACAAGCCCAAGCTCTATTATCTAAATGGGGAAAATTCTACACATAACAAATAATTTGAATTGAAAAGTAAATAAGGATCAGACCAATAAACTATTTAAGCATCACTCTCTACAATGATTGAATATCTGAATGAGTACTTAGCTTCCCATCCATTTACTAGTATGCAACAACATGTGATGACATTAGACAGGGAATGAAGTCTCAAAACAAATAGAAAGATTAGGAATTGCACCTTGTCTCCCTTAACAACATGCACATCAATTATCTGTGTTTCATTTTGCATATCAACTAGGTTAGCAATTTAGAAATCATGGCTGTGTGAGGAATTAACCAAAAAATAATAAGAAGAATTTATGTTTTTAAGGATTTTTAAACATTTTTTCTGATTTTTCCAAGATCAAGATACCTTTTTATCAGATCATATTCTGATAATGCTCAGACCAGTGTTTACTTTGCCCATTCTACTTCAAGTGATATTTAATTGAATGGGTTATTAAACATTCCAACTGTTAACTGTAATTTTTCTATATCCAGTGAAGAGGTTGTTGGTTGAATATCTGAAAGGGTTATGATATCAGGAAAAATGAATGCCTGGCCTGATGTCAGATTCGTACCTACACAGCTACCTCATTGAACAACCTTCTTTTGCTGACCAAGCAAGTTAAGAAACTGTCATTCACATTAAATAAAAATGAACTGTTAGTATCTAGGAAAATTGAGATGTCTAATGAATAACATCCTGAATATCTCTTCAAGTTTTATGAGTAATTATAATAGGAGAACTTTCTAGCACATGGCAGCTTCTTGCAAAATTAGTACTGATTAAGTTGGTTTTGTCATAGAGGAAGATAAAATTGACACCACTTTTAGTTATCATGAAAAGGTAGAGATGCTCCCTAGCATTATTTTAAAATATATTCTGTTTCTTATGATGACAAGGAGAACAGAAGAGGAACTTAAGAAATCTTTATTTAAATTTAAAAGATAAAGGAAAACTTCTGTTTCAGTTTTTTCTGTGTAATTTATTTAAACATTTTCTATAACCACATGTCAGAAGTTCTAAGGCATAGAGCATTTGTAATTCAAATTTTCATTTTACACCCCATTTTCCTTTGGTTTATTTGTCATGATAAATATCTTGGAATCAGTTGCATAGTGTTCGAGGTAATCGTCGTCTTGTCCAAGGCATTGGAGAGGTGGAGTCTGGTTACTGCTGATGCAGACTGGTCTAAATTTTCTCTTTTGATGTGTGGCATTGATTTGGGGGTCATAAAGTATGATAAAGGCAGTTTTGTTTAACAGAAAAAGATGGGTTTTGAGAGAAATTTGTATTAAAGCTCTGGTACACTGCTTACATGGTTGGTTAGTTATTTAATCTATAGTTATTTAATCTCTGATCCTCAGTATAAACAACAGTACAACGTGGATATTGAAAACATTTTCTTACCTAGTGTATTTTGGTAGAACTGAATAAGTTTGCTGTAGAAAACAAAGGAGATGGTATATGTTAAATTGCCTTCCAGAATTGAAAGCTTTAAATGAATATTAGTTTTCTATTCTATATGATTGCTAATTATAATATTTGCATGTCCCATATTTTCTTTCCTCATATTTACCCAATTGTAAAACTTCTGAACTGATATTGTACAGATTTTATTAATATAACTACTTTAATTTCAAAGAAATGAAATTAGTCCCCCCCATCCCATTTTGGCTGCGAATAGTTCACTGGTCCCTGTATTGCCTCCTTATGAAGTGTCTCCATTTTAATTGTGTGCTAAAGACTATATACAGAACTTTGAAAATTATTTCAGTATTGTTGTTGATATTTTTACAAACCTTGCTGAAGTCCAAAGTATACATAAAATCTCTAAATATTTTATGAAAGTATATTTTCTCTTTTCCTTACAATGAAATGATATGTAAGTTGAGTATTACTTTTTAGTTTTTTGCAAGTGAATTTGACTCATAATGGACTTAATTTATTTCAAAAGTGTTGGCTTAATTTCTTCCCTTCCTTCTTAAAATAACAAATTAAAAATAAAGTTGTTTTATTTAAAATTGATGCTTTTTAAGACTAGAAAAAAGTTCTAGGCCTTGTAAAGTAATTTGGATAAATTTCTGTAACTTCATAAAAGTGGCTTTTTTTCATTTATTTAACTTGTTTACTAATTATTTGCTCAAGGAAGAAAAAATAGAAAGTATCTCTTGTGTGTTTTATATTGTCATATTTGTCAGAGTTATGACTTTAAAAACTTGATGGGTCTTTTGTTTGTTTAAGGATTAACATTATTCTTAAAGAATATGACTTCTCTTAATATTACTGATATATAATGAACAGGGACAGTCTATCAGACAATTCTCTCTCTCCTTCCCATTGCCCTCTCCCTTTTCTGTTCTATATACATAGCATCTCCATTCTGGACTAATAGACATTTCTGATGTACTCATCAATAAATTACTTTTTTTAAAAAATATTTTATTTATGTATTAGAGTTAGAGCACGTACAAGCAGGGGGAGCGGCAGGTAGAGGGCGAGGGAGAAGCAGGCTCCCCGGCGAGCGGGGAACCTGGTGCAGGGCTTGATCCCAGGACCCTGGAATCATGACCTGAGCTGAAAGCAGAGGCTTAACCAACTGAACCACCCAGGAACCCCATCAGTTGCTTCTTATAAATAAAAAATACCAAACTTTGACACTATTTAGATTATGTTATAAACGAGACTTTGACAAATAAAATGTATTTTAAATTACTTTTATCTATAAAACACCAAAGTATTTTATTTGCATGAGTGTATAACTTCCATTCCTTTATTTTATTTTTATACTTCCCATGAGATTGAAAGGTAATATTGTTTTTGCCTATATTAAGAGACTAGTAGCAAATGTGACATTTGAAATCTACAACACATACCACAGCATCAGGATTTATCAGACTGTTTTGAAAAAAAGAAAAAAATCCTTGTTTGTTTTTAATCAACCTTACTTTTGAAAAATTTTCTAGAAGTCGATTTTTTTTTCAAATTCCACAGTCCTAGAACAATTGAGCAATGGACTGTGAAGTTGTAACTACATTTCTTCATTTTCCAATACACCAATACACACAAGTTAGACAAGGTTCTTAATATTTCTTCTCCAATAAAATCTAAGTTGAACTACTGTGTGCAAAATGCTACTATTATAAGAGATCCTGCTCTATGGGAGGCAGACAAGCATGAAACTAATTTTTTTTTCAGCTTTCATTTATTACTTCCTAAGAAAAAAATGTCTAGAGAGGTGAAAAAAAAGTTCTTCTGATATTCAAATTTCTATGTATCTATCTACCAGCAGTCTATTTTCAAAACTGAGAACTGAAGATTTTAATTATATAGTTTGTTGTAAATATATAACATTTAATTATATCTACACACATATATGTTTATCTACTTTGTTTTCTCTTTAATGTATTGTGTGCTAATCTTTAATGTAAGTTGCACAAAGTTTTCTGTAGTAACTTAATTTGCAATATTTTTGTAAGCAATCATTTATAAGAGGAATATAAAACAATGGTGTCTTTTGGTGTCTTTTCTGTATAAATATACTAAGAATGTGTAATTTGCCCAAGAGAGGTTTGGGCATCAGCTTCAGCTCCTGAGAGGTAACCAACCACTAAGTTCTT
Organism: Spilogale gracilis; assembly: GCA_004023965.1. NCBI lineage: Eukaryota > Metazoa > Chordata > Mammalia > Carnivora > Mephitidae > Spilogale > Spilogale gracilis. The sequence continues at coordinate 19,215 of PITA01002081.1, read as the reverse complement.
GGGATGTCCTACCTGATAAAAGAATCCTTGTTTATCTGGAGGAATTGATCCATTCCAGATGGTCTATACTAACAATGTAATTTATGGTGGACAGCCTTTTGTCACATGGTATCAGGCTCAACTTCTGAAGGGAATGGAATTCGAGTTCAGCCACAAAAGGAGTTAACCATGTCTGTGTGACCCAGTTCCAATAAAATGCTGGACATCAAGTCTCAAGTGAATCTCTCTGATTGTCAATAGTCTGATTGTAATAACACACATCACTGATAGGAAAAGAGGTGCTGTATACACAGTGCCACTGGGGGAGGACAGCTTGGAAGCTCCAAGGTCCTGGTGTCTCTAGGATTGCCCTATGTGCATCTTCCCTCTCTGAAGTTAATTTATCCTTTTGTTGTAATCAATCATAACCATGAGAATAGTGGCTTTTCTGAGTTCTGTGACTACTTTTAATGGATAATTAATCCTGACTATGGTCTGGGAAATTCCCAAACTTGCAATAGGTATGAGAAGGGAAAATGGTTTGGGGGACTGTCAGAACTTCAGAAAGGCAACCAAAGTAGGCAAATAAAATTGTTTAGACAATTAGTCTAATGTACATTGAAATATTTATGTCATCTTCAACTTACTTTTTAAAACATTCAAAATTTTGTTTAGATATATTTATTAAGGAACTACTCTGTGTTAGTTACTAAATACACAAAGCATTCAAGATGGTATTGGGATCAATTGGAATCAACTGAAAATCATCCTAATTTCCATGACATAAGTGTCTGTATTGTGATGTTTATGATTCAAGGTCTTATGTATCTTGTCAACTGCTGTACCTCAAACACCTAACATAATACTTAACACTAAATTCTCATATAGTGTTTTAGTTTGTTCAGGCTGCTATAACAAAAATACCACAGAATAGGTAGCTTAAACAATCAATATTTATTTCTCATAGGCTTAGAGGCTGGGGAATCTAGATTCAGCAGACTCAGCTGATTCAGCTTTTTTTTAAAATTTTATTTTATGTTTTCAGTGTCCCAAGATTCATTGTTTATGACCCACACCCAGTGCTCCGTGAAATACGGGCCCTCAGTACCCACCAACAGGTTCTCTCATTCCCCCACCCCCTTCCCTCCAAGACCCTCAGTTTGTTTCTGAGTCCAAAGTCTCTCATGTTTCCTTTCTCTCTCCAAATTATCCTACTTCCCAATTCCTTTCCTTCTCCTACTGTCCTCTATTACCCCTTATGCACCACATGTAAGTGAAACCATGTGATACTTGTCTTTCTCTAGTTGGCTTATTTCACTCAGCATAATCTCTTCCAATCCAGTCCATGTTGCTACAAAAGTTGGATATTCATCCTTTCTGATGGAAGTGTTGTATTCCATTGTATTTATGTACCACTACTTCTTTATCCATTCAGCTGTTTAAGGGAACGTTGGCTCTTTCCACAGTTTGGCGATTCTGGCCATTGCTGCTATGAGCATTGGGGTATATCTGGCCCTTCTTCTCACTACATCTGTATCTTTGGGGTAAATACCCAGTAGTGAAATTGCAGGGTCATGGGGTAGCTCTATTTTTAATTTTTTAAGGAATTTCCACAGTTTTCCAAAGTGGCTGCATCAACTTGCGTTCTCACCGACACATTTGTTGTTTCCTGTCTTGTTAATTTTGGCCATTCTGACTGGTGTAAGGTGGTATCTCAGTGTGCTTTTGATTTTAATTTCCCTGATAGCTAGTGATGTTGAACATTTTTTCATGTGTCTGTTAGCCATTTGTATATCTTCTATGGAGAAATGTCTCTTCATGTCTCCTGCCCAGTTTTTGATGTGTTCATCTTCTTTTCAGATTGGATGTTGAGTTTGAGTAGTTCTTTATAGATCTTGGATATCAGCCCTTTGTCTGTAGTGTCATTTGCAAATATTCTCTCCCATTCCGTGGGTTGCCTCTTAGTTTTGTTGACTGTTTCCTTTGCTGTGCAGAGCTTTTTATTTTGACGGAGTTCCAAAAGTGCATTTTCGCTTTTGTCTCCTTTGCCTTTGGAGACATCTCTTGAAAGAAGCTGCTGTGGCCGATGTCAAAGAGATTACTGCCTATGTTCTCTTCTAGGATTCTGATGGATTCCTGCCTCACGTTGATGTCTTTCATCCATTTCAAGTTTGCCTTTGTGTGTGGTGTAAGAGAATCATCTAGGTTCATTCTTCTATACATAGCTGTCCAATTTTTCCAGCACGATTTATTGAAGAGACTGTCTTTTTTCCACTGGATATTTTTTCCTGCTTTGTCAAAGATGATTTGCCCATAGATTTGTGGGTCCATATCTGGACTCTCTACTCTGTTCCATTGGTCTATTTGTCTGTTTTTATGCCAGTACCATGCTGTCTTGGTGATCAGAGCTTTGTAATAAAGCCTGAAGTCAGGTAACGTGATACCCCCAGCTTTGTTTTTCTTCTTCGGGGTCTTTTTTGGCTCCATATAAATTTTAGGATTGTTTGTTCCAATGCTTTGAAAAATGTTGGTGGAATTTTGATTGGAATGGCATTGAAAGTATAGATTTCTCTGGGCAGTATTGGCATTTTAACAATGTTTATTCTTCCAATACATGAGCATGGAATGCTCTTCTATCTTTTTGTGTCTTCTTCAATTTCTTTCATGAGTGTTCTGTAGTTCTTTGAGCACATATCCTTAACTTCTTTGGTTAGGTTTATTCCTAGGTATCTTAGGGGTTTTGGTGCTATAGTAAATGGAATCAATTCTTTGATTTCCCTTTCTGTATTTTCATTGTTAGTGTATAAGAATGCAACTGATTTCTGTGCATTGATTTTGTATCCTGCCACATTACCAAATTGTTGTGTGAGTTCTAGTAGTTTGGGGGTAGAGTCTTTTGGGTTTTCCACATAAAGTATCATGTCATCTGGAAAGAGAGAGAGTTTGACTTCTTCTTTGCCAAGATAAATACATTTTATTTCTTTTTGTTGTCTGACTGCTGTTGCTAGGACTTCTAACATTGTGTTGAACAATTGTGGTGAGAGTGGGCATCCTTGTCTTGTTCCTGATCTCAGAGGGAAGGCAGTCAGTTTTTCCCCATTGAGAATGATATTTGTTGTGGGTTTTTCGTACATAGATTTTATGAGGTTGAGAAATGTTCCCTCTATCTCTATACTTTGAAGAGTTTTAATCAGGAACAGATGTTGTATTTTGTCAAAAGCCTTTTCTGCATCAATTGAGAGTACAGAGTGGTTCTTCTCTCTTCTCTTATTGATTTGTTCTATCACATTGATTGATTTGTGAGTGTTGAACCACCTTTGCATCCCTGGGATAAATCCCACCTGGTCATGGTGGATAATCTTTTTAATGTATTGTTGGACCCTGTTAGCAAGGATCTTGTTGAGAATATTGACATCCATATTCATCAGAGATATTTGCCTGAAGTTCACCTTTTTGATGGGGTCTTTGTCTCGTTTGGGGATTAGAGTAATGCTGTCTTCATAGAAAGAGTCTGGAAGTTTTCCTTCTGTTTCTATTTTGAAATTTCTATTTTCTATTTCTGTCTTGAAACAGCTTCAGGACAATAGGTGTTATTTCTTCTTTGAATGTTTGGTAGAATTCCCCCAGGGAATCCATCTGGTCCTGAGCTCTTGTTTTTGGGAGAATTTTGATCACTGCTTCAATCTTATTACTAGATATAGGTCTATTCAGATTGTCAATTTCTTCGTTTCAGTCTTGGAAGTTTATAGGTTTCCAGGAATGTATCCATAGCCTCTAGGTGGTTAAACTTATTGGCATATAATTGTTGATAGTAATTTCTGATAATTATTTCTATTTCCTTGGTGTTGGTTGTGTTCTCTGTCCTTTCATTCATAATTTTATTAATTTGGGCCTTCTCTCTTTTCTTTTGGATGAGTTTGGCCAATGGTTTGTCGATCTTATTAATTCTTTCAAAGAACCAGCTTCTAGTTTTGTTGATGTGTTCTACTGTATCTCTAGTTTCTAGTTCATTGATCTCTGCTCTAATCTTAATTATTTCCCGGTTTGTGTGTGGGTTTGGTTTAATTTGTTGTTGGTTTTCCAGTTCTTTAAGGAGTAATGATAGTTGGTGTATTTGGAATTTTTCAATTTTTTTGAGTGAGGCTTGGATGGCTATGTATTTCCCCCTTAGGACTGCCTTTGCTGTATCTCATAGGTTTTTGGATTGATGTATCTTCATTCTCACTGATTTCCATGAAGTATTTTGGTTCTTCTTTGGTTTTCTGGTTGATCCACACATTCTTCAGCAGGATAGTCTTTAGTTTCCAAGTGTTTGATTTTCTTCTGAAGTTTTTGTTGTGGTTGAGTTCCAGTTTCATGGCATTGTGGTCAGAGAATATTCAGGGAATAATCTCAGTCTTCTGATATCGGTTGAGCCCTGATTTGTGACCTAATATGTGGTCTTTTCTAGAGGAAGTTTCATGTGGGCTCAAGAAGAATAAGTATTCTGCTGTTTTAGGGCAGAATGTTCTGAATATATATATAAGATCCATCTGGTTTGATGTGTCATTTAAAGTTCTTGTTTCTTTGTTGATTTTCTCTTTAGGTTATCTGTCCATTGCTGACAGTGGTGTGTTAATATCTCCTACAACTAATGTATTCATATCAATATGACTCTTTATTTAGCTTAACAGTTGGCTTATGTAGTTGGTTGCTCCCATGTTGGGGGCATAAATATTTACAATTGTTAGATCTTCTTGGTGTATAGACCTTTTAAGAATGATGTAGTGTCCTTCTGTGTCTCTGACTACAGTCTTTATATTAAAATTCAATTTGTCTGATATGAGAATCACTACCCTGGTTTTCTTTTAAGATCCACTGGCATTAAAGATGATCCTCCATCCCCTCACTTTCAGTCTGGAAGTGTCTTTAGATTCAAAATGTGTCTCTTTTAAACAGCATATGGATGGGTCCTCTCATTTTATCCATTCCGCAACCCTGTGTCTTTTTATTGGAGCATTTAGGCCATTCACATTGAGAGTGATCATTGATAGATACATTTTTATTGAAATCATGTTGCCTGTGAAGTTCATGTTTCTATAGAATACCTCTGTAAATTTCTGTTCTGTGTCACTCCCGGGTTCTTTTCTCTTTTATGGAACCCCTCTTAGTATTTCTTGTAGTGCTGGCTTGGTGGTTGCATAATCTTTTAGACCTTGGCAGTCCTGGAAGCTCTTTATCTCCCCTTCCATTCTGAAAGTCAACCTTGCTGGGTACATTATCCTTGGTTGCATACTTTTTCATGTAATTTCCTGAATATGTCTTGCCATCCCTTTCTGGCTTGCCAGATTTCTGTCTGACGTTATTCTGATGGTCCTTCCTCTATACGTAAGGGATTGCTTCCCCCTAGCTACTCTTAAGACATATTCTTTGGTTTTATGATTCACAAATTTCACAATTATGTGCCTGGAGGTTTTTCTGGACTCATTGATCTTGGAGGGGGGTGTCCTCCCTGCCTCTAGGACACAAACATTTGTTTTATTCTCCAGATGTGAGAAATTTTCACCCATGATTTGTTCAACTATATCTTCTACGCTTCTTTCTCTCAACTCCTTCAGGGATTCCAATAATTCTGATATTGGAGCATTTCATGGCATCATTTATTTCCCTAATTCTATTTTCAAGGGATTTAACTATTTGTTCCTAGACTTCTCTTGCTCCTCCTTCTTGATCCATCTGTCTTCTAAATCACTAATAGGATCTTCAGCTTCACTTACTCTAGCTGTTAGCATATTTAAATTAGGTTGCATCTCATTAATAGCCTGTCTAACCTAGGCTTTCATTTCTGTCATTATAGCTTTTATCTTGAGACTAATGTTATTTTCCAAGTTAGCCATTGCTTGGATGATTGCTGCCCTGAATTCCATTTCTGTCTTATTGTTTATGTTCATTTCCAGTAATTCTGTGATAGGGGTTGCAATCTCTGGGTTTTTCTTCTGTTGGTCATTCCTCTGCTGAGTCATTTTGGCAGGGAGTCGATAACAGGATGTATACCTGAAAATATCAACCACTATCCAGATGAATTGTTCACTGGAAAGTTTCAGAGAAATAAGAAGTCACCACTGAAAAGGAAGAAGAAAGAAAAAAGAGAAGAAGAAAAAGTAAGCAAGAAAAGAAAATGGGCCAGAGTGGGCCCCAATGGTAGGATTTATATGGTGCAAAAACTACAACAGAGTATAGAAAAGGACCATCAAGAGTAAAAAAAAGGTGACGAGATCAAAAAGCTAAGCCCATCCCGAATGACCCTAAAGACTACTATTTATATATTACAAAGGCAAAAACAACTACACAGAAACACTGACAGAAAGGCGGGAAGGTGAGGGCAGACCCTCCTTGTGGGCAAGGAAAGTATTTCAGATCCTCCTGGATGTGTCTTGTTATTGTTGTTAGTCGAGTCTGCTATCTAAAGATATGGGGAATTTAAAACTGGTTTGTCTATAGGAGTAGTATTGACTAGAAATGAAGGATTACCTTGAAGCTTATAACTAAATGGATATTTAAAAGAAAAAACAATAAAGGAAAGAAGAAAGAAAAAAAGAAAAAGAAACAGAAAAAACAAACAAAGAAACAAAAGGAGCAACAACAATACAACAACAAAACACAGGTGTGTGTTTGAAAAAAGTTCAAGGTAAAAAGTTTTATGGAGTGTCGTATTAAGTATCACGTTGTAATAAGAAGTGGGTTAAAAAACAAAAGAGCAAAAACCGTGAAAATGATTTTTTTTTTTTAAAGATTTATTTATTTGACAGAGAGAAACACAGCCAGAGAGGGAACACAAGCAGGGGGAGTGAGAGAGGGAGAAACAGGCCTCCCGCCGAGCGGGGAGCCCGATGTGGGGCTCGATCCCGGGTCTCCGGGATCATGACCTGAGCCGAAGGCAGTTGCTCAACCAACTGAACCACCCAGGCGCCACCGAAAATGATTTTTAAAATAATGTGAAATCTTTAAAAATAAAAAACAAAAAAAGTTAAAAAGAGAATAAAGTGAAAAGCTGTATCTATGACATGTACAGCTTTTACGTAGTACCAGGAGCTTAATATATTGCCTTTTGGCCAACTTGGGGTTTTACAGTTTTGGTGTTTTTGTCTTGTGCTTCTTGCTTGCCTTCTGGGGGCGGAGCCTGCCGCACTGTTTTTTGGGCTTCTACCTTCTACCTGGGCTGTGTCTCTTTGCCCCCTTCCTAGGGGCTGGGCTCCATGGAAACCAGGTTTTCAGGCTTTTGTTCTCTGGAGGATTTGTTCTTTTATGGCTTTTTGCAGCTTTTCAGGAAGTCAGGCCGGACTCAGATGTCTGTGCCCAGACCTCCTTCTCAGAGAGAGGCCTCAGCAGCCTTCTGAAGGTTGTAGGGCTCACAGCCTCTCCCTGTATCTTCCCCTTGGCCACTTGTCACAGCCGGCACCCCCGCAGCTGCTGGCCAGATTGGCGCCTGAAGTCCCCACTTGTTGGTTCGCTCCTGCGCCAGGGAACCCGGGACTAATTTCGGGTCATGTGACCTTGTCTCTGCCCAGGGAGGCTCTCCCTGTATCTTCCCCCTTTGGCCTCTTATCACAACCGGTGCCCCCGCAGGCGCTGGTCAGATTGGCAACGGAAGTCCCCGCTTGTCGTTTTGCCTCCACGCCCGGGAAACTAGGACTGATTTTGGGTTGTGTGGACCTTGTTTCTGCCCAGGGAGCCTCTTCCTGTATCTTCCCCTTTTGGCCACTTGTCACAACCAGTGTCCCTGCAGTCAGTGGTCAGATTGGCGCCCAAAGTCCCCGCTTGTCTTTTGCTCCCACGCCAGAGAAACTGGGACTGATTTCGAGTGGTGCGACCTTGTCTCTGTAGAGTCTATTTTGCACCCCTTGTAACCCCACTCAGGAGGGACTGAGATCCTGCGGCCCACAGATTGGCAGATTGCGCGGAAGTCTGCAGAGTTACCTCCTTTGTGGGTTGTGAAGTGCCTGGCTTTTAAGGAGACTCCGCGCCGCCAGGTTCCCTCCCACGTGGCACCTGGGAGTGCTTTCTACCCCTGGCCTGGTGTTGTGTTTTATGTGCCTGCCAACGGCGAAGACCCTTTGCTTTTGAGTGCTCTTGGCCAGACTGCAAGTTGATGCTGGTCCCCAAGCACAGGGCACTTTCATATTGGAGTATTATTTTCCAATGGGTCACCTCAGATAGCTCCCTCCCCCTTCTATTTCTCTTCTGAAATCGGCCTGAGCACTCCTGATCCGCTTTACCTCTCTGCTGATGCTCTTCTGTCCCTGTAGAGACCAGAAGTGATCCAGATGTGTGTAGTCTTATATCTCAGGCTTATGTCATGGGTGTTCAGATTGTCCTGGTAGATAGTTTAGCTCACTTCAGGAGACCTTTGAAACAGGGTCTCCTACTTCTCTGCCATTTTTCCCCTCCATATCCTGATTCAGCTTTTGATGAGAGTGTGCTTCCTGGCTCATAGATGGCCGTCTTCCCACTGCCCGTCTCTCGCATGGCAGAAGGGGTTAGAGAACTCTGGAGACGTTTTCTTTTTGTGTGCTAATTCCGTTCATGAGTGTCTCACCTTCATGACCTAATCACCTCCTGAAGACTCCAACTCCTAATACTATCACATTAGGCATTAGGATCTCAACATAGGATTCTGGGGGGACAGGAATATTCAGTCATCATATGTAGATAAAACCAGGACTGAACTATGATTAATTAATTTTTCAGATGTACTCAATTAGAGATTCTATGCTACATCCATCACATTTGTCCAGATGACAGTTTTATGTATGAGTACCAAGATCAACATGGAAGTAAAAGTTGCAAAACAAGTTGTGAGATACTTGAACACCCGTATGTAAAGGGAGAATGAATATGGATGAGGTTATCCTAGGAGAGTACACAGGTGAAAAAGAAGACTGGTAAAATGCTAGGAATAGGCATTGCCCTCCATTGTTTGTTGCTCTGTTTCTTTGTTACCTGAAAATCAAATTTTAAAAAAAGTGGCTGCTAGATCATAATACTTACTTTTTTTTTTTAATCTTTTTTTTTTAAAGATTTTATTTATTTGACAGAGAGAAACACAGCAAGAGAGGGAACACAGCAGGGGGAGTGAGAGAGGGAGAAGCAGGCTTCCTGCCGAGAGCAGGGAGCCCGATGTGGGACTCGATCCCGGGTCTCCGGGATCATGACCTGAGCTGAAGGCAGTCGCCTAACCAACTGAGCCTCCCAGGCGCCCCAATACTTACTTTTATACACTAAACAATTTCAGAGTACTCTGTTGAAGTCTCCAGTCCCAGTTTTTGCTTTTGTTTTTAAGATTTTATTTATTTATTTGAGAGCCAAACACAGCAAGGGAAGGAACACAAGCAAGGGGAGAAAGAGAGGGAGAAGCAGGCCTCCTGCTGGGCAGGAAGCTTGATGTGGGGCTTGAAACCGGGACTCCGGGACCATGACCTGAGCCGAAGGTAACCACTTAATGACTGAGCCACCCAGGCGCCCCATCCAGTCCCAGTTTTTATTCAGAAGTAACAGCACAATATATCTAGTGAAGCCAGAAGATCACCTACTTGGGTTGGGAGCAGTGAGAAAAGGTATGAGTAATATTTTTCATCAATCCTTTTCCCAAATCTCTATATCTCATACCTGGATAAATTGTATTAAGGGCTTAGAAATAATTCACTGTAAGAGAAAACAGAGTTGGGGCACCTAGGTCGTTCAGTCAGTTAAACGTCTGCCCTCAGCTAAGGTCATGATCTCAGGATCCTGGGATCAAGCCCCACATCAGGTTTCCTGCTCAGCAGGGAGCATACTTCTTCCTTCCTACTACCCACACTTATGTTCCCTCTCTTGCTGTCTCTCTCTCTCTCTCTCTGTCAAATAAATAAATAAATAAATAAATAAATAAATAAATAAAACCTTTTAAAAAAATAGAATAGACAGAGTTAATATCCCAATTGACACCCTTAGTTCTGAGTGTTAATTTTTTAAACTTTTTTAAAAAATATTTTTTTTATTTATTTGACAGAGAGAAATCACAAATAGGTAGAGAGGCAGGCAGAGAGAGAGGAGGAAGCAGGCTTCTTGCCATGCAGAGAGCCCGATGTGGGCCTCGATCCCAGGACCCTGAGATCATGACCTGAGCTGAAGGCAGAGGCTTTAACCCACTGAGCCAGCCAGGCGCCCCAGTGTTAATTTTTAAGACATTTAAGAATTTGATATTACAATCTAGGACACAAAGTGTTTTAACACCATTTAAAAAGTCAGTAAGTCTACATATTTTATGTATATAACTCTTGCAAATATGGACTCAGTACACCACAGTGTGTTTACATCAATAATCACTTCATTCAGGCAGGTAAACTTAGTACTTAGAAATTGTGTTGATTATAGTTAATAAGATGAATGAAACAAAGACAGAAAGAATTTGGATATATAAGTATACCAGGTTAGTATACTCTTAAAGAATCTATGATGAAATATTTAGAGGAAGTATTACTTATTGAATTTACTGGGATAAAATTTACATGACAAAATTAACCATTTCATATGGAACAACTTGGTGGCATTTAGCACATAACCAATCTCTTGTAATGATCGCCTCTATCTAGTTCCAAAATATATCCATCATTCCAAAGCAAAGCCCACTAGCCATCAAGCAGTTTCTCACCTTCCCCACTCACCCCAACCCATGAACATGTATTTTATCTCTATTGATTTATCATTTTGGAAGTTACATATACATGTTTCATCATACACTAAATGGCATTTTGTACCTGGCTTTTATCACTTAGAAAATGTTTTGGAGGGGCGTCTGGGTGGCTCAGTTGGTTAAGCGACTGCTTTCGGCTCAGGTCATGATCCTGGAGACCCGGGATCGAGCCCCACATCGGGCTTCCTGCTCGGCGAGAGGCCTGCTTCTCCCTCTCTCAGTCCCTCTGCTTGTGTTCCCTCTCTCACTGTGTTTCTCTCTGTCAAATAAATAAATAAAATCTTTAAAAAAAAAAAAAGAAAAAAAAAAGAAAATGTTTTGGAGGTTCATCCCCATTGCAGCATTTATCAGTTACCTCATTTCTTTTTAAAGACATTTTGTTTTGGGGCACCGTGGGTGGCTCAGTTGGTTAAGCGACTGCCTTCGGCTCAGGTCATGATCCCAGAGACCCGGGATTGAACCCCACATCTGGCTCCCTGCTCGACAGGAAGCCTGCTTCTCCTTCTCCCACTCCCTCTGCTTGTGTTCCCTCTCGAGCTGTATTTCTCTCTGTCAAATAAATAAAATCTTTTTTTTTAAATAGATATTTTGTTTTACTTTTTTTTTTTTTTTAATTAGAGAGGCAGAGAGATAGGGAAGAGCAGAGGACAAGGGAGAGAGAGAGAATCTTAAGCAGGTTCGACACCCAGTGCTGAGCCTGTTGCGGGGCTTCGTCTCACAACCATGAGATCACAACCTGAGCCTAAATCAAGACTGTTGATTTAGGTGCCCCAGTACTTCATTTCACTTTAAGGATGAATAATATTTCATTGTAAGTATGTATCACATTTTGTGTTTCTATTCACCCATTGATAGATATTTGGACTGTTCTACCTTTTGGCTATTTGAATAGTACTGCTATGAGCTTGTATGTTCATGTACTTGCTTGTAATGTATTTTAAATTTGGGGGGGCATATGTTAATTTAGTGGTGGAATTGTGGAAGTCATATGGTAATTCTGTTTGACTGTTTGAAGAACCATCAAACTGTCTTCCATAGTGGTTCTGATAGCATCATTTTGTATTCCCATAAGCAATAGATGTTCTTTTGTTATAACCACCATAGTCAATATGATACAGTATCTTGTTGTGTTTTGAATTGCGTTTCCCAATGACTAATGATGTAGAACATATTCTCATGTGCTTGTTGGCTATTTGAACATCTTCTTTGGAGAAAGTCTATTTTAGTTACTTTCTTGTTTTTTTAACTAGTTTGTCTTTTTTTATTAAGTTATGAGAGTTATTTATACATTTTGGATAGTGGATACTTATCAGAAATAACCATATATTTCAGATACATTACCTCACATGAAAAGTCAAACTATGTTATAACAGATGAAAGATCTTAAAATTAGGTAAGTTATTAAAATTTGGGCTTATATTTATGAAAAATGAGTGGTTTGAGTTAGATTATCAAGTAGGTCTTATCCATCCTGAACATCCCATGAAGATTTCACTAAAGAAATATTTTATTCAAGAAAATTTCATTGTGTCCACATTGATTACTCCAATGTATTTTGTTTTTGTTTTTGTTCTCCTGTTGATTCAACCTTTCTAATTATTTTCCTTTTAATCTTTCTTTTCTTGCCATGGCACAAATAAAAGAGCTTCTTATTTTCTTTGAGAAAAAATGAGAAAGGAGTAAAAATATTTTCTTGCTCATGGATATTGTAAATCTCACCTAACGAAAAACTCCTCCACCATAATCACAATAAAGAAAGAAGAGCAAATATCTGTTCCTAGCTTTTTAAATAAGTTTTGCTATTATAATATTATAATTTATTATAATAATATTAATAATAAAAATCAATGTTTTTATATGACATTTAAATTAGAATTATATATTATATATATGTTGTCCCTAAAGGCAAGTTTGGGAAAATATTTAGCAAATTAAACTATCTTATACTATGAAAATTAAACAACAATAAAAATCATTCCAAAAGCCACTACTTTTGTGACTACTCAAAAGATTGAAATATATCATAATATATAATTTCTATGTGTGCTGGTTTCTATTCCAAATATAAGTATTCCATAATTTCTGTTTCAAGGGAATAAAAGAAAGAGAAATACACACCTCACAGTCATCACTGTGATATGTTGTTTTGTTGTTACTCAGTTCAAGTGAAGGCTGGAAAACTGTACTCATGCCAGGACTTGTAGTCCAGAAGTATCTTTTTAAATTAAAATAAAGTTATTGTTATTATTTTTTTTAATTTAAAGAATGCATACTGCCCCACAAAGTGCCTCATTTAATTGTATCTGGAGTCTTGGAAGTTTGACTGCCCTTCATTGTCCTACAAATTGACCTCAAGAGCTTGTTTTAAGGTTCTAGGAGGGTAGCAAACTTACTCGTCTAGCCTTGACCAAACAATGGTCCTCCTCTATCACAGAAGTTTGTCCCCTTTATCTGAGCATACAGCTTTGGGAAGGATACACATGGAGCTGTGAGGGAGGAAGGGATACCAGTCTAACCAGCCAGATCAGCTAGTTCGACTCTGGTGATCATGGGGTGAAAGATTTTATAACCAGATTGCCCTCACATCTTTTTTAAAAAAAGTTTTATTGATTTCTAATGAAATCACAACAAAAATACTCTTGAATCCTATTAAAAGCAATAACTAAATTGTAATAAGGAATTTATAATGATGATGCTTCCATAGTATTTCATGAAGTTGAATACCAAAATATTATACTTCTTGAATTTGGATGCCAATTAAAATTCTTATCTACATAAGTCATTGTTATGGGAATTTATTTTATTTACCATTATTCACTGAATGGACAGGGTGTTAATAATTAGAAGTAAACATCTTTCAATCTTCATTATTATGAAATGATCTTCCAAAATGCAGATATTTTGATAACTGTGTACCATTAAATTTTCTAATTATTAATCCTCCCCAAGCAATTTTTACTATACTGTTTTACTGATATACAAAGAAAGGTGCTAGATTAATTCTACACTGGTTCTATTTTTAATTAGTTACTTGCACTAATTAGATATGACATGATTTATTTCTGCTGCTTATACTTTCACCTGTTTCTTCTCCTTTCACTCTTTATCTGCAATCTAGCAGAAAAAGTCAACATACTTTATCTACACCTCTAGTTTAAATTTTACTGATTAAGAGATAGGATATAAATTCACCATAACTAACACCTCTATATTTCTAACAAGAATTTCTGCAATTAGTTCTAAAAGATAAAGATAAAACTCACTTCCAAATGAAATGTGTTATCCATTTCAGACAGCTTTCTTACTAACCAACATCCAGACTCTTTCTCTCTTAACTTCTGTTTTATCCCCAAGACCTGTGTCATTGAGTTATTAAAGAAGAATGCAAAATTTTTATATGGATTGGTCTGAAAGGCTTATTAATTGTATTAGATACTTAATTACCTCCCTCAGCCTTCTTTACCTCCACCTGACTTACATAAGCATTAGCAAATTGACTTTTTCTCAAGTATTATCCACTTGTAGATTATCTTGCTATGCTTCAGAAGTCCTTATTTTACTCACCTAATGATAAGATAAGCACAGTTACCATAATAAAAATAAATTGTTAGTTGTTGCTATGTATATAAGGAAAATGAAGCTTTCTTGTTTAATTGGCTCATTGTGATGGGATGATCCTTTGGGAAGTCATATAGCCCAGTCTTCCACCAAGCTCAGTGGAAATATTCAGCTGGAGAATAAGTATTTGCACAGCACAATCTAATCTTTGCATCTTTATTTGAATCCCTGATCTAGACAGGTACACTCAGGAGAGCTACCCTGCAGATTCAGCCAAAGCTTCCCAACCAGATCCCCTACCTGTATGAAAATATAGTCACTTTTGTAATGGCTCAGCTACACGCCTCCTCTGTATTAATAATTTTAAAAAGACCTTCCTTCAAAAAATGCTTCTATAATTAAGAAAAAAGGCTATAGTGGCCCACTTTCAACTTCTTCAGTTCATCCACTCTTTCATTCATAGTACATTTACTGTAATTAAGCACCATCTCAAAGTTCTCATGACAATCACTTTTAAAGATTCCCTCTGTCTTTAGCACGATGGGATTTTTCTTCCAGTCCTTCTTTTTCCACTTCCTTCCTTAGGAGGGATATTTTAGCATTCTATCTCCCATAGTCCTGGTCAATACCAAGTTTGAAGGAACAAAGCAAAATGTCACAGGTTCTGTAATCATGACAATAGGTGTTATGCTATGAAGGATGGATGCTGTTAGAATTAGCAAGAAAAGAGTGTGTTACTCCTATAGACTTTACTCTGAAGTTGCATCATAAGAAAGCCTCTCTTTTATTTCATATTCTTTTTCTTCCTCCTAAAGACTACAGGATCTATAAACAAGAAAAGCTATGTCTTCTCTTCACCTCTGGACCCCTATGACCAGATCCATGTATAGTAGTGGATGTGAACAACTGCCTAAATGCTAGAAGGAGAAGCTAAGGGAAGATGAGTCAGAATCATGAGTGGAACAAAAACATAAACAGTGGTGATGAGGGTGAATCTAAAGGGAAGAGTTAGAGGTGGAAGAAGTGTAGGAGACTTGTATTTTTATGATCTCAGTGGTTTTATAAAGCAGGTACATTTATGATTTCTCAAGGAACAATCCAATTCAAACTCATATGTTAATTTAAAATCTGCAGTACCTTAGTTGTGATGTCACAAAAGCCTCAGTAATAATCCCTCTTATAAGTCATCTCAATAAATGAGCATTTTAAAACTTGCAACTTTGTTAAGCACAATCATTGTGGAAATCACTCTAGGAAAGATTTTACTACAGGTCTTGTAATTCTGGGTGTTTTACCCTATTTACCAATGGAAACACTAAGGGTACTTGCTACCTGGAAATGATTTGCCACTTTTTGGAGCCCTACGGTTTGAAGGCACTTTCATTAATAACAGATACCTGACCAACATCAGAGACTTCTGCCCCTGTGCCAACATCCACCAGGTTCTCCTTGCCTTCAAAGGCTGGAAGAGGATGTCTTAGAGCCAGACCTCGAACTGCCACCCTGCCCCAGCCTGAAGGACCTGTTACTACCACGCGCACGGGTTCAGATTCCTTGACCCAGATTCCTTGGGGCTGGAGAGTGAAGGCACAATACCCCTTCCTTACCCTGTTCACCCCTATCCCTCACGTCAATACCTAGTGTGCATTTTTCTTTTTCTCTGAGGTGGGAGGGGGCAGGCAGCATGGGTGAAGCCCTCAGCCCCTTGGACGTGGTTCAGGTGGTGGGTGGAGTGTGGGGTTTCCAGGAAAGGAAAACGAAGCAGTTGGACTTCTTAACTAATGACTTGTGGCTTCAGGTGTGTGGGGAGAGTAAGCTTGGATCTCGACCGAGGGCACGCTAAGATGCGTTCAGCGAGCGTCAGAGACTGATTAACACCACTGTGGAATCTGACCAGAGGCACCGCTTGCTCAGTTCTTCAGGAAACTCACCCCTCCCAGAGGCGATGGATCTCACGGGATCTCAGGAGTCCCATGGGCTGGGGTAGGGGCGTCCTGGGAGGACAAGCTCCCAGGTAACCGGGGTCCGGGAGGCCGTTTTCCCCTGACTTGCTCACCAAAAGTCTGGCTCGCTCCACCTAGTTCTTATGGAGGCATTGCTACCCTCTCCAGCAATCAGTCACGGTGGTTCAGCCTTTCTGTTCCCAGGGCCCTGGGGCCTGGCCAGGTAAGGTCCTGGAAACGGGCTCTAGTCGATAGGCAGTGTGGGGGTCGACAAGAAAGAAAAGCTGTTTTAAACCCAGCAATTAGCGTGTCAGTATTTGTGGATTGAATGAATTAGTGAATGTGGCATCGCTTACTCCTCCCCTGAGATTTTCTTGGATTCATTCGTAATTCGGACTACATACTTAAGCCTAAGAAGTAGCTAGTTCTTAGGAATAATACGGGATTTTAGCTCAACAATTTTGGAGGAATAGTGAGGGAACTAATACTCTAAGAAATAAATTTATGTTGATACGACGTTCATTTTGTTTTTGCAAAAAATGCTATCATTCTAGTGTTAACCTTCATTATGCTAAATGATATGAATTGATGTAAAAACTCTAACTTCTCAATATTTATTCCATTCTAAGCCTATGTTTATTATATCAAATAATAGTTAATTGAAACCAGAGCCCTTCTAAAATGGAAAATTTTAAAATAGGGTCTTTTAAAATTGTATATTTCTCAAACAGATTTGCATCATAATGAGAACCTGCTCTGTGTCCACCCACAAGGTGCTTGGGGAGAGACCGCTGCTCATGGTAAGTAGCTGTTTGATTATCTAAGTAACAGTGTCGTTTCTAAGGGCAAAACACAGTACATAGCTGGTATATTGATCTTATTTTTTTTCTATTTATACACAATTTAGTGCCTCAGTTGTTTATTTGCTTACTCCGACTAAGTTACACTGTTATTATAAAGTGCCAACTAAGTAGTCAAAGGATATAATAACATTTGATGAAGTGATGGAGTAAGGCTTATGAAGAATATGAGGCACAAGCTAGTCCTTGACGAGGAGGTTTGATTAGGTAAATTATTTAGAATTGCAGGCAGAGGACAACAGTGTATGCCACTGCAGTTTTGTTTGAAAATCAATCACTTTTTTTCCTGTATTTTTATTTAATTCATTCATTTGCACATCCATCATTCTACAAGCATTCAGAGAGTGCGTACTATGTTCTAGGTATCATGCTAAGCCTTTAGGATACAGAATAAAATAATGCAGGGCTGTCTACAGTTGTCTCCAAACAATTCCATTGTGGTCATAACATATGTGTAACAGATTTAATATACACCTGCATTATGCATTAAATCCTCACAATCTATAGGAGCTCATCCATAAAGCAGGCTGTTGTTGAGCAGATGCTGTAAACAAATGATGTAAAGCTAAGTGAGGAAGCACTGACAACTCTTGTGACTTACTGAGCCATTTAAAATGAGCAATGAGCCAAAGCAGGAGTCCTACAGAGAAAGAATCAATAATGAATACATTATCATGCATATTTCCCTAAGACAAGGGTAATAATCATGTGGCATTCACTTCTGTTACTAAATAATTTTAAGGAGCCTACCCTCCCTTCTCCATGGACTCTTAACATACCTGTTTCTGGTACAAAATAGAGAAGTCTCAACTACTCTTAACACTATAATTTTGTTAGACTTTAGCTGCCTGGACATTTTTGAGAATCCATTGACTCATTTAAACCTTCAGAGTGAAAATGGCAATTGAGCATGAGTTTTACATTAAAGCACTACAGTGATGACTAAACCTGCTGTGGCATTCCACCATTTCATCAATTGTGCTATAACCTGAAAACCTATAAAGGATAAATAAGTACATTTCTTGTCTTCTCTCCTACCACGTTTCAATCCCATCTCAAACACTAGCTTTATTTTTGTTAGTTTATTTTGTTATATTATTAAAATGGTTATTTTCATATACTTTTAAATTACAGCATTAAAAAAATTGTAAGATGAATCTTTATCCTGCTATCTACCTAGATTTCTTATTCCTCACTGTTGTCTTTCTCTAGTATTTTTGTAATAAATTATTATTCGGTAGGAAAGTTACATATATTCAATAAAAGGTGGTGCATAAAATGCAACTACGTTCACAAGGGGAAAAAAGTTAAAGGAGAAAGAAAACAGTAGTGCAGGTTATTCTGGCCTTTTACTCCCTAGATGGAAATGAAAAGCTTAACTCTGTTATTCCCTTAGCCAGGTAAGTTTCCTCATACTTTGTATAGATCAAGAATCAAATCCAGGCAGGAATACAAATATATGAATGTATTTTAGACTAATAGAATCTTGATAATTGCTGAAGTTGGATTATGAGTACATTGGTCTCCATTTATTATCTCCTGCATTATTGTATATGCTTGAAATTTTTCATAATACCAGTTAAAACTTAAAAGTACTTGGACGGGGTGCCTGGGTGGCTCAGTTGGTTAAGCGACTGCCTTCGGCTCAGGTCATGATCCTGGAGACCCAGGATCGAGCCCCACATCGGGCTCCCTGCTCGGCAGGAAGCCTGCTTCTCCCTCTATCACTCCCTCTGCTTGTGTTCCCTCTCTCACTATGTTTCTCTCTGTCAAATAAATAAATAAATAAGTAAAATCTTAAAAAAAAAAAAAAGTACATGGACATTCGTCCTTTCTGATGGAGGCATAGTATTCCATTGTATATATGTACCACATCTTCTTTATCCATTCATCTGTTGATGGGCACCTTGGCTCTTTCCACAGTTTGGCGATTGTGGCCATTGCTGCGATGAACATTGGGGTGCTTATGGCCCTTCTTTTCACTACATCCGTATCGTTGGGGTAAATGCCCAGTAGTGCAATTGCAGGGTCATAGGGTAGCTCTATCTTTAATTTTTTAAGGAATCTCCACACTGTTTTCCAAAGCGGCTGCACCAGTTTACATTCCCACCAACAGTGTAAGAGGGTTCCCCTTTCTCCGCAGCCTCTCCAACACTTGTTGTTT